>JASAND010013083.1:0-19278 GCA_030248195.1 Trissonchulus latispiculum
CTTGATAACCCTTATAATTCTTTTATTCCATTTCCGCAAGCGAGGAAAAGTCTTTTCATTTTCCTAGGCAGTTAGTAACAGCAAGAGTACATAATAGATAAGAGTGTTGCAGTGCAGCTGGCAGGCTGTCTGTTATCACTGCAAGGTACATGCTCTGCACGCTAACGCCCACACCCCCCCCCCTCCAAACGTATACCTAGTACACGTTTCTGTACACTCACTCGCTGTATCTTTACGTGTTGAAGGTCGAAAACACAACGCCTGCGCGTGTATAATTTGTGTCTGCTTCGAGCTTTAGAACGCAAACATAGCGTGCAAATTTCTTTGAAGTGAGCATACACGTCTGTGGGGGGGTCAGCTCTTAGCGTGCAGTGCACGTGTCTAGAGCTGATAACCGAGAGCTTGCCTGCTGTCACACTCTTATATATTATGTACTCTTGGTAACAGCAACGGGTGCTGAAGTGGCAGTTTCATTTCTTACACCCCCAAAACGGAAAATTCTAATATTCAGCTGGTCAGAGCACCCTTACACAATGCTAGCAGTTTGTGTTGATTATAATTATTTTAATTATGCAGAACTAATACTTTAATTGTTATAGAATATCGTAAACCTACGGAACATTATAACTGGGCCAATATCCTTGTGTTCTCAGAACATCTGTCATATCTTGACTGCGGATAAATCCCCTAAATATAAAAATATTAATTATTAAAAAAATATTGATTTAGTTTTTTCTGCTCTTTGAGCTTTACTTATTTTAGAATTAATTCCCCTGATAACAATGGATATCACTTTGAGTTATATGGAAACCAAACAAAAATGATGAGGCAAAAGTAAAAAAATTAAATTTAATTTGATTTAATAAAATTTAAAATACATGACAGAAGATGGAGGGCATCTTATGCAGTATCATATGGAACCAATACATGACACAATCTTTGACTAATTAATTTATTAATATATAATTAAATAGAGCACTACTTACGGTAACTGTTCCAAGATATAAAATAACCCGTCGTCCAAACTGTTTCCTGGAGAATATTTTTTGTAATCAACAATCATCCATTGATTGTTATACCTAAATTAATTACATTAATTTAAATTAAAGTCTGACCAAAAAATGTAGAAAGCGAAATTGTTTTCTTTATATCTCAAAAACGCTTCAAGATAACTACCATAAAGTATATATTTTCTGAACCGGACTGATGAGATCTTTCTTTTCGTGAAAAAGTTTTTTGAAATTTCCCGTGCGATTTCAAAGGGCGCCGCTTTTATATGTCCAGAAAGATTAGTACATGGTAATGCCGCGATTTTTCAGGAAAATTTTTCCCTAGCCTGAACGTCCTACACACCAAGTTTCAACTTTTTTGGTTGAAAATTGCGTGAGTTATTCAATTTTTTTTCGATTTTCAAAATTCTTTGGTTTTTGCCGCTTTTTTCGACTTTGACTGGCTATTACTCGTGACTCAGCCAGTGCGGGAAATTTTTCGATTAGATTTTCAGGACCGCCTAGGCATCACCTTTGACCTGATATAAGTGGTATTTCAAAATTTGAAAGTCGATCTTTTCGAAAAATACCACTTTTTGGCCGTCTTTGATGTTGCCGCCTTGATTTGCATGAGCCAGTGTCAACTAGCAAAAACCACCTGAAATAGGGGAAATTGTTTGAAAAATCATTGCGGACGTAATATAAGTCGTAGCCACGAAAGCTTTATATCGTTGGAGTCACCTCAGATTGAACTTTATGATTATGTTATTTTTACTCACTTTTGCTAGAATCGCTCTACCGAAATTTTGGGTCAAAAAGTGGTATTTTTCGAAAAAATCTACTTTCAAATTTTGAAATACCACTTATATCAGGTCAAAGGTGATGCCCAGGCGGTCCTAAAAATCTAATCGAAAAATTTTTCCACTGAGCGAGTCACGAGTAATAGCCAGTCAAAGTCGAAAAAGCGGCAAAGATCAAAGGATTTTGAAAATCGAAAAAATTGAATAACTCACGCAATTTTCAACCAAAAAAGTTGAAACTTGGTGTATAGGACTTTCAGGCAAGGGGAAAAATTTCCTGAAAAAATCGCGCATTACCATGTACCAATCTTTCTGGACATATAAAAGCGGCGCCCTTTGAAATCGCACGGGAAATTTCAAAAAACGTTTTTCACGAAAAGAAAAATCTCATCAGTCCGGTTCAGAAAATATATACTTTATGGTAGTTATCTTGAAGCGTTTTTGAGATACAAAAAAACAATTTCGCTTTCTACATTTTTTGGTCAGACTTTAGTTATATTATTTAAAACATTACTTCGGTAACATGAGTCGAAATTCTATCCTTTATTTAAAACTGGTACAAAGCAGATTTAATTCATCGTGAACAGCTTAGCAGAATATTCCTCTATAAAATATTTTTAGGTTTTTCAGTTAAATTTATTAAAACCAGTATATACTAACCGTGAAATGAAAGGAAGCATTATCGCTACAGGTAGCGTGGCCGAGCGGTCTAAGGCGCTGGTTTAAGGCACCACTCTCTTCGGAGGCGTGGGTTCGAATCCCACCGCTGCCAAAAGATTTTTCCTACTTCTTTCTGTTTCATTTAATTATAAAAAGCAGTTGTCTTTCCAAAAAATCAAGTTTCTGGCTTTTTATCCCAAAATTGAGGTAAAAAATCGGAAAAGCCTGCTAATTTTAAGTCGCAAAAAATCGCGTTTCGAAAACAGCCTTACGTCCCAGAATTGTACTGGCTGAAAATGTCGGTCCATTGTGCCGCATTTGTGGCGAGTCGGGTTGCGGCCAGCGTTCGAATCCAAGTCATGACACTGTCATTGGGTTTGACGTATTTCCACAGGCTGGCATTGCTGTTGCCAATTGTCGTTTCTGTGATGGCCTAAAACTGAGCACAGGCACAAATTGTCAACAGTACATTTGACCTAATGATTTTACTTAGTATATACCAAGTGGAACTTAAAAAAACAAAAAAGTTAGCCATGAACTTTTTTAACCCGTCCATAACTCAAAAGACGGACTATTTTAGGTTAATCCTGTTCGCGGAAAGAAGTGAGGTAATTTTAACTACATGGGTGAGATGCAATCAAATGGAAAATAAATTCGGTTTTTTGCTTTATTTGTGGTATCTAACAAATTGAAAATTTTTGTCGGAAACTGACCAGTCCGGCAGAAGTGAGATAGAAATCGTCAATGGAAATCAGAGTTCCCGGATAGGAAGACATCGTGAAAGTGGAACCGGGAACGGGGGCTGACTCTGAAACGGCGACGTTCATGTTTTAGGATTAATTTTTTAGGATTAATTAATGGATTAATTAATGGATTAATCCTGATTAATGGATTAATTAATGACTAATGTTAAAAAATAGTGGTCGATTTGCAGAAAGAGTAAGCCTAAGCTTATGAAACGTAGTCTACATAGATGTGCTGTGTTGTGCTTTAGTGTGCTGTCATTTTTTGACTTACATATGTCTATAATAGTCTATGATAGTTAAGTCTTATTTGAGTAAAGCTATAATCAAGGTTAGCAGATTTTGTAATTATAACAAAATAATTTTGCTATGATTAAGTGACTGGATCAGTACAGAATTAACAAATCTATCACGAACGAAAGTTTTGGTCACACTAATATATGAATATAAATAAATATAATTAGCTAATTTCCTTATGTTATAGAAAAAGACTCTCGTTAATTACAACACAATAGTAGGACTCTTGATACCGGGTTCTCCCGTAAGACTGTAGCCGAAGTTGTACATCTTCTGTATTCTGAGCATGGTATTGTAACCGGACCAGGTCACGTGAGAAAAGACCAAATCAGATTTCAGCGGTTTGATGAAAGCAGAACAAGATCCAGAACCATAAACTCGACGTCTCAGGTGTTTTGGCTTGTTCAGGGCATTTTCTAAGTCCTCCAGTTCCCCGTTAATTTGAAACATTCTGAAATAGATGTTTATGCTATTAAAATTTAAAATAGGTTAAATCAAGAGTACATAATACATAAGAGTATGACAGCTGTCATATTCTATGTATCATAAACGTGACACATCCTCAGCATGCTAACGGCCGACCCCGCCCCCCCCCCCCCGCAAATTGGACCCTTCACTTCAAAGGATTTCGCACGCTATGTTTGTGTTCTAAAGCTCGAAGTAGACACAAACTCGCGAACTTTGTGCTAGTGTTTTCGAGCTTTAGCACACAAACATAGAGCGAGTGAGCGTACCCCCGTTTCGACTGGGGTCCATTTTGCGGGGGGGTAAGCCGTTAGCGTGCAGAGGATGTGCAAGCTGATAATACATAAAGTATGACAGCTGTCGTACTCTTATGTATTATGTACTCTTGGTTAAGTTAATGCTCAAATAGTTTGAAACTGGCTCTTGGTTTTGCATTCAGCCTCTAAGACAACGCAACTATAGACAATAGAAATTCCCTTGTTTCGAAATTTGTAACTTATATATAGACTAAATATAGACTTATATAACCGACGGTTATAAAGACTGAAATGCACTGATAAATATTCTAAACCAGGTAGCGTGGCCGAGCGGGCTAAGGATCTAGCTATGACATCTGGTTTTACTAACTTTTCTTAAAATAATTTCAAAGTTAAATTCAACGAATTCATATTTAGTTCTGTGCTAACCGAAACATGAAAGAAACAAATTTTCACACAGGTAGCGTGGCCGAGCGGTCTAAGGCGCTGGTTTAAGGCACCAGTCTCTTCGGAGGCGTGGGTTCGAATCCCACCGCTGCCAAAATGTTTTTGAACCGTTTAGAAAGTCAATGACATCCTTCAGTCAGAACAAGCAAACAGTATAAGAAGCATTTTTCTCAGAAAAGAAACTGCAGCTATGCGACAGAGAATCAGGTTTTGGTAATTTTTTATGAAACAATTCACAATTTTACAAGAAATCCCGGTATATATTACAAACACTTTCAGTGTGAGTCCCCCCCCCAACTCCAGCAAGTAAGATAATCTTACAAAAATTTAAACGGCGCAATGGCTGTATGAGGCTTTAAAATTGGACTGTCAAAGTATCCATCTTGTAACCCAGATAACTGCAGCAGGGCAAAGTTGACCTGAAACAGTAAAAGAATCTCTGCGGTTGCATGATTGGTCCTTTTCTTGCCACGGGTGCTGCTTAAATTAAACAGATTAAAATAGTTAAAATAGGTTTAAATAGTTAAGTAGATTAAAATGTAAAGGGACCAATAATCTTACAATCCTCAGAGATGAGAATAGAAAATCAAAATCAAAAAATATTGTATTGGGAGGAGCGTTTATAGAGTTGCTGACGAAAGGTTCGCTTAGGTCGATTTTTCTCGGTTTCTCGGGCAACTTTAGACCGACAATCGCAAAACTCAAATTTTCAGTTTTGTTTATAGGTTCACGAACCTTCCAGTCTGATAACTTAAAGCAATGAATTCGAGTTAAGTGATTAGTTAACGAAACCACTAATTATTTCCTAATTGTTAATTTCCATTACATGACGTACTGTCCTCGCAAACGGACCTAATTCTTAATGTCTTTAATGTATAATTAAAGAAAAAAGAAAGTTGCACACCACCAAACGACCCAAAAAAGTGAAACACTTGATGGGGATCGAACCCACAACTACTCGCTCAACGCGCCGACGCTCTACCAACTGATCCACAAGAGTGCTCCAGCTGGAATGCACTGAAACCCAACCCTAACCTGTCTCCAGTAGGGATCCATTCGATTTGCCTTGATCTCTCCCTTGATCCATTCCAGATTTTTGCCCAAATAATTTTTGAGCCGCTGACAATAGTCGGGCGCATCATCGCAGTATCCATCGATGGTGTTTTGCCAGTGCATGAAGATCAGTTGCGCTGTGGCGTGCCCTTCGGCAATACCTGCGGCATAGGCCTGCACCTCGTCTGGGTACTGGTGAAAGGTGGTCACTTCCAGGAAGGCCCATCTAGAACAATTGTTTGTGTAACGTAAAATTTAATTTAAATTTAAATTTTTTAATATTAATTTTAAATTTTAAATTTAGATTAAATTTAAATTAAAATTAATGTCATGCCAGAGTGCTGTCCTGTCTTTGCTAAATTTCAAGGCGTCAGCTTTGAATGCAGTGAAGTAATTTCGATTTTGAATTTTGAATTTGATTTCTGAAATTGGAATATGACTTCAGACTTTAGTTTGAATTTAATAACTGAAACAAGTTAGCTTCTATACGCATGCTGTAGATCGCTTAAGGTGGTGGTATCCTTTTGTGCAGTGCTTTTGTGGTGATTTTTTTGAAACGCTATAACTTTGGCAATTTTGGGAGTTGCAAAGAGCTTTATACATCGTTTTAAAGCTTATTATCTGTACATTCATACGAGCTTACAGAACTGGCAAAATTAGCAAAAAATAGCAGAAATTTTCTGACAAGCTGACATCTAACAGGATGAATATAGACCAAAAGTTTTTGAACATCGATTTCTCAAAACTGAAGAATCGGCCAAAAGTTCTTTTTGTGCCACGATATGAAGGACATATGGGCCGAGGGACGTTTTTTTGGATTTGGCTCAGCAGGTCTTAACGGTCGAGAAATTCGGCCAAATGCACAGTAACACGAAATTTCGCAACTTTGCATTGAGTTTTCTTGCTACTCAATATGTTTTAGCCCAAACCAAGAAAAACGTCCCTCCGCAGAAGTGCGAATTTCGATTCTGCCAAAAATCTCCGGAATCCGTCGAGTAGTTTTTGAGAAATCGATGTTCGAAACAAAATAATCGCAGTTTTGCCAAAATGGTTATTCGGCCAAATCTCTAGCTGAAAGCAATAAAGTCCTGCTAATAGGCATTCATAAAATGTGCATTTGGACGATGTATCGATTGAGTATAACTAAGCCAATTTTGTCCTTAACATGTGGCAGTAATTCTGAAAAAACTGATTTCCTCGAAAAAGGCCATTTTTTGACCCTTAAAACAGTTTTTTGCTTATACTGACTTAACCACTGGAGACAGCTCAAAGGTTGTAAGAGCAAAAATGTTCATTTTCGAGTCCTCTTTCCAGCCATACCAACCAATCCCGTGTCTTGTCTACCTACTGGGAGCTTAAGGCCAAAAACCAAAACTTTCTTATCTTTTGGCCTAAGAATACGGGACTGGTCCTAAAATGTTAAAGAGCACGGAAATAGGTTATTTCGTAAGTTTTAGCCCTTTGCGTAAAGGATTAAAGCCGTGGGAGTCAAAAATACCCGAAAGGAAACCAGCACCTTAAGGGGGGGGGGTCACTTTGGTCAAAAATCTATAATCACGGATTTCGCTCATTTTCACACATAATGTGCCCCATATGTTCTCAAACATAACTTAGAATATTAGCGTTCGAAATCAAACTGTGACAGAGTTATTCAGGTTCAAAGCCGGAAAACTTGAAAATTCCGGTGATGAGCCCTGCAAGGTCAGGTGGAGACCAAACGCGACCGAAAACAGGGTTAACCGATACACCAAATTAAAGCCTTTACTAAGGTAATATTTAAGTGCAGACGTGGCTCAAGGCCAGCTATCCAGGCGTTCATAATGCATGCTTGAGTGATTCACTGGCCTAACCTTGCAGGACTGCCCAGTATAACTTTAACTCGCTCTATCTTGCACAGACAACATTTTAGACCCATGGTTCTATGAGAAAAGTTGCTCCTCGTTCCATTAGCTATCGATTGATACCCAATTTGTCTATATTTGGAAAAAATTTAAAATTGGCATTTTTCACCTAAAAAGATCAAAGGTGCCGCCACAGCAGTCATGTTCAATATTGACGCATTTGTTTTGGCCACATTATGTGACAGACATGGATATATTAATCTGCCAACTTTGGTTATTTTTTACCACATAATGAGTGAGAAATTATCAAAAGAATGTGAAAATTGTGAAAAATGACCATTTTTAGCAAAATTTGCAGTATTTGTGGCAAGGTTTTGAGCTGATTGTAGATGATAGAAAAATGCAAATACTTTCATAAGAAGTGTTTTATGCGCAGAGTGCAGCTATCTATTGGCTGTTTCTGTAGCTTTTGACAACCGTTCAGGACAAGCAAAAGAGTACCGTAGGTCCTGTTTTTCATGGTCCAAAAATGGCCAATTTTCCAAAATTCTGACTTGAAAAATTCGCCAAAAATCCAATACTCAACAGAATCGCTTCAGAGGAGGTAGCAGCACTCTACAATATGTCCTTAATGGTTCTGAAAAGGTTTCAGAGCTCTGGCTCTTATAAAGCGAAAAATTTTTCTGCCACAAACTTTTTAGAGTAACTTTTTCATTTTCCTAAACACATGTCGAGGTCACCTTTGAGCGCCTGTACAGAACGATAGAAGCAATGTTTAGCAAAGCGCTCTTGTCTTATTTCGCGGACCAATGGTGACTACAAAATACGTGAAAATGAGCCAAATCGGAGATGGTCGAAAAATCGGCAAAAAGTGACCCCCCCCCCTTAACCTTAATGGGCTAGGTAAGGCAAGCTTGTTTCAATACCCTGTTAACCATATGCTCGAAAAGGGTTGGATTGAGGTGTCTCGTTTAATTTACTTAAATTAAGCTATACTTAGTTTGCCCAAATTCCTCGGGATAATTTTACTCTGACCGAGAGCTGCCAGCAATGCCTACACTTAAAACAAACGTAAACATTTTCGCAAAAAAACTAGCTTTTCACCAACTGACTAACCCTGTAGTGTTAATGCGATCCGTGAAATTTGCAATAGCAACCACATCTTTGCAAATCTGCGATTCCTGCAATACCGTCAGACGACCGGTATGTTTATCCAGACAAATGGTCACATTTAAATCGCCCCCGGGCGGTAGTTCCCGGCACCAACCAGAGCCAAATAATCCCAAAATAACCCCGACCCCAAAAACAAACAACATTAGACAGTAAAAGTTGCAAAGGGCGGCAAAGTTCAAACTTCCAAACTTTCAAAACCTACAAACTTGGTTGTCAAAACTTTTCCACAATGAAGTCTTATCTATCTACGTCAACAAATCAATGCCTTTCAAGTTTTGATAACAACTGGTTGGCTGTATCCACTTCGCTTTAAAAGTGGCAAACGTGCAAAAATCGTGACTTTTTTCTGCAACTCTTTTGCAACTGCTGCAATTTGAAACGACAACTGTTTGGGTTGTTGGATTGCCAACTAAGCCAGACACGTGACATGTTTGTGAATCATAAAACGATGATATTGGTTTGCTGCATGCTTGCCGGAATTCTGCATCTCGAGCTCACTTGGCAGGAATTAGTTGCTTACACTCGGAAACTGAGCCGGAAACTAAATAGGCGAATATCGGTTCTCTATCGGGCTAAGCTCATTGTGTTCAGCGACCCCGATTTACTATATTTAGGTACCACTAAAAGGTCGATAGTTTTGGCTAATTCTTTGGCAGTTTTTAGTGAAGGTGAAACTTGGAACAGAGTGGGGAATCGTTTTTATTTTTGACATAACTTTAACGTAACTTTCAGCTCGCCTAGCTAGTCTTTAATTTATTTAAAAATGAAAATTGTTTTCCTTATATGTCATTAGTAGACACTATCTGACACTATCCCAACCGGAGCACCGACTAGGGTAAGGTAGCTGCAAAAAATCTAAATTCAAATTTAAATACATGTAACTTTAGAAATCTTTGACATGCCTTTTTCCAACATTGCGGAAAACACCATCGACAGCTTGCGGAATGCCCATCATGTTAACAATTTTTCCAATCTGCCGACGTTTAGTTAGGCAGATAACGACCGACATTTCGCAAAATGCCAAAATTCAGAAAAGCAGTTGGCCAAATGCCGGATTTGAATATGCCGCTGGAATATAGTGTCACCAGCCCAACCATATTTGGGTTGTTGGCCGGCCAGGTGTCAAGCCGGCTACTCGACTGGTGCAGGTAAAACCAATTCAGCTGGTCGGTCGGTCGACTCTACATGACTGGGATCACTGTAGTGCAAAAGCTTCTGCAAACTCGACCCAAAATTGTTCAAAACTTGTACCGACCGGCCCGTCCTGATTGGCTGGTTGGCCTGCAGCAATCGGCCCGCCGTGGCAAGTCGACCGACCCGAAAAGCATGGCCCTTCAACTACAACAGCCCAAGGGATCCGTGCTCCCGATACACGTTCCAGACCCCGTTGGATCCAACCAACCAACCAGAAGCAACTACTGGGGGGCTGGAGACAGGAATCCAATCCGGGTCCTAAAGGCAGCCTCGACATATGTATCGCTTCTGCCGAGGCTAGTGGACCTGGAAAAAACCAAGGACAAGACGGAACGGGAGGCGTTAGGCATCCTCGTACCCACGAAACCAGGACCTAGAAGAGAGAAGAGAAGAGGCAGGTTCAGCTTTTCACTCAAAATTGAAAGTAAATAGTTCGCCCAGCCGGGGTTCGAACCACGGTCCTTCTGATCCCGGGACAGACGTGCTAATCCACTACGCCACAGGGCAACTGAACTGAACTCAACTCAACTCCCATATCAGGCTTATCAATCTTTCCTATGCCTGCTTCCCTTACAACTGTACCTGTCTGGTACAAATCCGTTCGTTCAATCACAATTAATATGGCCGGGGGTTTTGCCTATAGTCGTTGGTAGAATCCGTTGAAGGTATCAGAAATACTACATAATACTCAAGCCAACGCTGAACAACAAAATTTAATATGTAATACAATTTATTATTTTATAGATTGTTTCGGCACAACATTCTTTGTCAGGAATATAAAATGAACACATTTTCCTGGTTATCATTCAAATCTTCTGTCATTTGGGAAAGCAGCACTTGTAGTCATATCGGATATTGTTTGTGTCACATCTTCTCAAAACAAAGCCTTGCAAAATGCCCGGACCACAGTCGATACGATGACGATCGAGAAAAATAACCTTGAAATCTACACCGGCCGTCTGACAAGAGGTCTTTCTTTCTTCACATTGAAAGCCGGTCTGAAAGACACAACAGATAAATGTTTTCCACGAGCATGAAGTAACGACATGTCAGAAAAAGATCCATTTGTTGTTAACCTACCTAAATCGATAAATATTAATTTAAGTCCAAATTTAAATGTAAATCAGTTTAAGAATTAATACGAACTTTCAGGATCTCAAAATAAACAGGTTCGTTCCAGCGTTAGAATTTATCTGGAATTGTTTTTTACTGAAAAAGTCAAAGAAACATTAAAGCTCCGCGTACAGCAGGATATGAAGTAAAGAATTGGTTTCAAAGTCAGAAACAAGGACATAGCCTCAGAGAAATTTGCAAAAAACTGATATAAAAAACTTAAAGAAACTACTGCGAACATTCTTGCCTGTGGTAAGTCACAACAGGTCATAATGTACTTCGATTGGTCCGGATTACACCTTTTATACACAAAACCGCTAAGGGCCGAATTGCCGGGACAAACTACAGGAAGTCGGTCCAAATAGGTGGAGTACGTCTTCCCACCAAATCCTGATGCTTGACATGACGTTTCTTGTATGCGGCAGTTGCTGAAAGTAAGAAATGACGACTGTGAAATCAACATTGTGCAATGGCGTTCCCTAAGTTTCGATCCATTTTTTCAAAAGCTGACTTTCGACGCTTTCAAAGCTCAGCCTATATTTCAAAGCCGTGAGGATCAAGTTTTTTAACCTGTTTGCGGACTCTAGCGTATGCTTCATGAATAGTTGTGCCTTGTCCTAGAATCTCTGTGGACGGTGTTTTAGAAAACTCAACTTGTTAAGGCTATTTAAGGATTAGTTAGCAACATGTGAGCGTTTCGATGAAGAAATACTTTAATAAACTGAAAATCTACACAACAAAATGTTTCCAGAAAAGTGTTCACTCAGCACAAATCAAGAAATATAGCCAAGAGCTGACAGCCATTTCAAAAAGTTCAAGCGATTCCATTAATAGTGTGAGGGGTTGAATTCAAGATTGAAAGATGTGAAGAAAAGTGACCAAGACGGGAAGCGAACTCCCTAGTTTCTGAATCTTGAGTGAGTACCCTCACCTTGCCTGGAAAATTTCTTGACTGCGAGACTATAGTATTACACTGAGACTACTGATTTAAACCTTCAAAGTTGAGGATAGTTAACAGTAGTGTGGAAATTTCCTTGTTTTCAAAAGTCTTCGGAACAAATATGCAAATTAGAAATTCGGCATTTTGCTAATATGCAAATTAGTTTTGATAATATTTAAGGGAGGGAATTTTCGTCATTTTCGGTCACTTTTCATTTCGTCATTTTGGAAACTTTAAAGGATTTCATCTGGAGGAAGCGCAAAGGTTAGAGGTTGGTTATGGGGAGATTGGGAATTTATATTGTACACGGTAATTTTTGTTCTTTATTTGTATGAAATTATGATGTCTTCAAATAAATTCATTAGTTTTGTTAGACTTTTATTGTTAGCTTCAAAATCACACACTCATCACGAACATAGCAATCTCATCTCTTTTGTCTTTTAACCAAATTTTTATAGTAGCTTGGCAATATATCTTTACAGTTATGAGAGTACCAACATAATGTGTGCCATTACACAGACACATACCTTCCTTTGGCCTCCCCACATCTGTAGGCATATCTCATTTGATCTAGTAGACAGATCTGGAGACCGTGCATAGTCAAGAAGTTGTCTCCACAGGTCACATGATGCCGATCCAGGTACAGAGTACTGCCACCGCTGCCACCGTTATACTGGCAAGAAGTTACTGAAAAAGTAGCACCCACATTTCAGAAATATTCCAATCTGGCTTGTCAGAGCAATTATTGCTGTAAAGACTCTTTCCTACCTATATGTAACCAAGCCAACTACTTCCCATAAATACCACAAGGAGAGAAAGTACTTACGTTTCTCGATAGCGTCCACCATTGACACTAGCAAACTCCATGCAGAGATGACAAGGAGTGCACACTTGAAGAAGAAAAACATCATAACCTGAAACAGTAATTATTTCCTTATTAATGCTAAAACATAAGCTATTTTATCCGTAAAATTTGGTTTTTTCAGTTCTACAGTCCGGCAGATTGATGTATGGACAGTTGATGTAGTCGTGCTAAAGATTTGATTAAAAACCGATTTCATTGCAGAACAAATCATTTAAATTAATCATAAAATACTATCAGACAAATTATATTATTCCAGCTGCATTCATGAAGCATTACAAGCGTCTCAAAGGTTGAACGCAGTAAATATTGTTTTATAGATTAAATCTTCGTTTTTGGTATTTAAGTAAAAAGCTTGATGCTACTGCTATAAAGCTTGCGCCCATACTAGTAACGCTTCCTCTAAATCATGGTAACCAGGATCTGTTCTTGTCCTATCTTTGTGTGTTAAAGATGGATTTGAGCATTAGTGTTCCTAGCCGACTTATTTGAATTGAGGGAGATCTAAAATCAGTGTCCTCTGGCGTCTTGTTGTTATTGTCATTTCCGGGCTCGTCAGCATCAAAGGCTATATGAGGCACAGCACCCATCTAAAGTCCAGTACACGTCTTCATGGTTCGCTAGCAATCAGCACATCATTAGAGAGGGCGGAATAGGTAGCAACGATGACAGGGGACGCATGTGGGGATCTCCGTTTGATGGAGTCCGTTTCCATCAGGTTTCCCACGGAGGACTCCCCCGTCGTTCGTCTTGTCAACGGTGCCAGTCAGTTCTAAATATCGGAGGCATTATATACTCAGACTCCCTGATCCTTAAAGGCTGCTGCCTAGCTATAGATCAATCCTGGTTTCTCTAAATGGCTTAGCCGAAACGCGTGCTGGATTGAAAGTCGCCTTATGTGCCGAACCAGCCACTCCTTAAATTATGCTACCGAGCAGTTCGTCCCGGCCTTTCTGAGCTGACTCATCCTAAGCAGTCCATTCTTTGCCATAAATCATTTTCCAGAAAGCAGCTGACTGGGTTGGAAACTAGTCAGGGCGGTCTTAAAGCCGAAAATATTTGTGAGTTAGAGCAACAAAAATTTTGATGGGAATTTTTATTTTTATTAACTGGAATCCTGCTGGCTAGATTTAAAGTATTTGTACTTTCTGGAATTCAGCTGGATATTTTTGAAACATTCTGTCTAGGCTAAGGCTTTAACTCTTTTCTCGAAATTATGTTTGAAAGTGTTTAACTTGCGTGGTCTGCGGAATCTCGCTATAACAGTCAACACAACATGTGGACACAAATCTCGTGTTGGGGTTTGGCTAAAAAAGTTTGCTTATGCCCAATTCAATTGAATTAAAAGCCCTGTTAATTCAAGTGAGGTGAGAATTTGAGTGAGTGAGGATTTGAAATACATAACAGTGTTTGTAACGAATATTTATAGTACCAATGTTTTGATCTCTAATCTCATAACCATCTGTGACAGTTATAATCGCTCTGTCAGGTGTTAGACAAGCCGCACTAGATAATTCCAGTTGTTTAGTCTAGTTTACTGTACCAGTCAAAACTCATCACAAAAAATTGGAGGCTGTCGAATTTTCAAGTCAATCTTCGGTTTTCAAGAGTACTGCGACATCTTGTAGAGAGATTTAGGCGAATGCGCGAGACAAGTTTATGATTGTTTAATTATAACATCAAAACATTTATGGCCATTGGTCTGCCAACCAGATTCGTTTTGAGACTACGTTGATTCGCCATAGCTTAAATATTGGGTTGTCATAAGTGGTGATAACATACCCATAGTTTAACTGCAAATTGTTCAGGAGAAAACTGATACCATAGACTAAACACAAACTCGAGGTCAAACCAGAATACTACCACTCACAAAAACCCTTTCTAGAATATATTACTGTATCGGCATGGCATGAACGTATCATGGAGTCGACAGACACGCTAGTTTCATTACCTATTCAGATTAAATAGCTAGGTTACCTCTCAATAAAGCATTGATCAAAGTAAGTAACTGTAAACAGTACCATACTGAGAGGAGTGTATTCTTAACAGTACCAATTAATTAATTAACAATTCATGTTTTCTTTAAGGTTCGTGTCATTTAAGTTTTCCAAAGTGTTTGCAACAAGCCATAATGTAGTTATATTAAACAAATAGTTTAATAGATTCAAATGGATGTAATGATTCAAACATTTGCAGCTTCGATAACGAAATGAAAGGAAACATCAATAATGAAATTGCTATGCAATGGTAAGATCTATAGACTATCCATAATTTCCGGTTACTTAAGTGTTAGCTTTAATAATTAACCCAGCCGTCCGCTTTAAAAATTATTGCTGTATCGGCATTTTATGTTTCACCATTTATACGCAACGCTCAATTCCTGCTCAACACAAAGTCACACACGATTAACCATTCTACGTACTTGAAATCACAGTTAAGAAAGAACCATTCAGGATTTTATTGTACACATTATCAGCGTTGGTGGAATAGAGATTTAATGATATTTAACCTTCTCCTTGCGTTTATTCCTGTAAGTTTACGACAAAATTAGTTGACAGCTCACAAGGAACGACAAGCTTACATAAATTAAACTAATTCAGCTTCCGCAAATCAGACACAAAGCTATTTCTAGGAAAGTTCCTATTTCTCCTTCACTGCATATTGCAATATACATATATTGTTGGGGGTGGCTTAATATATTTTCTCGTCAAGACACTTGTATTATTAGCCCCATTCAATTATGCATACTAGGTTGCCATTGGGACACTATTGCCTTACTTGACAGTACAGGATCTAAGTTACAGTCAAGAAATTAGAAATGCCATCAACGTTTCTCATCCTGTCCCACCGGAAGATTTGTTGAAAAACAAGGATATCTTGGATTCGGATATTTTGGTTCAGCCGTTCACACGTGCAGGACAGGAAAGACCGGGACTAAGGTAGTTAGTCTTAGGGCCTTTTCGCGCGCGAGTTAAACGAGTAGAGTTAAACGAGTTAAAGTTAAATATTTTAACCCCTGTTCGCGCTCTCAGCGAGTTAATTTTAACCCTGCCTGTTTTAACTCTTTTAACTCTAGCAGGGTTAAAACGAGCAGAGTTAAACGAGTTAAAATCGGGCGAGTTAAAATTAACTCGCTGAGTGCCCGAACAGGGGTTAAAAGAGTTAATTTTAACTCGTTTATCTCTGCCGATTCGTTTGCATTCTTTCCATGCGCGCGTTCAAATCAGATTAAAGCAGTGATCAACATAAACGGCAAACTATGCTTCCACCTTGTCTTGAATGAATTTCGGTGGTTTAATATTCCTCTTTTAAATAGTGCTACTAGTTGAAGACTATTTATGTTATTCCTTATTTTGTAGAGATTAAACAGTTTTAAGCACAAATGTTTAATTTACTATCAGCAAAGCACAATCTAGATGGCGCCCAAACTACCGTAAGACCATCGCAGCAGTTTGATTGGATATGTTTTTCTAGCCAAAGTTTAAACTAGAAGTAGCTACCCTTTAGCAAAATAGTAGACTATGCAATATTAAAGAGGGTGTGCGGTGGAATTAAACGTTTTATATTGGAAAAGCTAATTAGTCATTTGTCGCATAATAGTACACAGCAAAGCTCAATATAACAAGTAGCTGCTCCTTGAACGGTGTTAGTGTGCAATACACGGTGTCACTCAGGATGGCTTTCACACCGTGCTTTGCTTATACAGTGCTTTGTTACCCAGCAGGGATCCCTAAAACCAATTTAAGGAAGGGATACATCAGGAAAATGTTATGGTTATGGATTCTGCTTATTTCCACACATAACTTTGTAACACATGTTCTGCACATCGAGTTTAAGTTTTGAGTTGTTTCATTCAGTACTTAACGCATAATTATCTATCGATTAATTCCATGTAATTTGAAAATGTGTGTAACGACGGTTCCCCAGTAAAAATGCAATTCCTAAGTGTTTGTCAGAATCGACCGAAACTTTTCACATTACACGCCAGTCAATCATGAAGAATTGAAGACTAATAAGCTAACAGGGTGTAAGCACCGACCAGTCAGATAGCGCCTCTTTGAAGTAGCGCTAGCCAATCAAGTCTGGAAGTGTTTTGAAACAGCCAATCAAAGCTAACCAAACTGAAAGCCATAAAAGGAATAACTTTGATCGTTTCGTAGTGTACTTCATAGGATCAATTTCGCTACTTTTCTCAACACATTTTGTGCAATTATATATTATTCCATACTACTTATTTTGCAAATGCAGTAACAGTTACTTATTTGTTCTGAAAGGAAAAATAAGGATATTTGTAAAAAAACTCTTGTATTAGCATAATAAACAAGCCAAAATATTAAATAAAATACCACTTTTGGTTTAGTTGATCTGTAGTGACTTCAGGCGGCCTACCTTATTTTTAACTCGTTTAACCCCCGTGCAGAATCGAGGGTTAAAATTCAATGGGAAAAGCTGCTGCAGAGTTAAAGGAGTTAATTTTAACTCGCGCGCGAAAAGGGGTTGAGTTAAAATTAACTCCATAGATATTAACCCATTATGTGCGCGGGAATGCAGGTAGAGTTAAACGAGTTAATTTTAACCCTTGTTCGCGCGAGCACCGAGTTAAAAAGCGTTTAACTCGTTTAACCTCAGCTCGTTAAAATTAACTCATTTAACTCTTTTAACCATGGCGCGAAAAGGATCGAGTTAATTTTAACTCGTTTAACTCGCGCGCGAAAAGGCCCTTAGAGTACTAAGAGTTGATTGTGTGACAAACGTTTTGTTTGTTATGAGCAAAAAACAATCAACTTGAGTTACCAGTATTCAGTTTTGTCGGCTTATCCCTTAATGTCCACTTGGGTACATGTTCACTAAGTGTGTTTACTAAAGTTGTGTTAGGTAACTGTGACCTCCTCATTATTCTACACTTATTATGTGCCGATGGGTGGACCAACGCAACATATAAAATCAGCTACTTGTATCCATAGTTGCTTACAAAACTTGCTCAGTGTATGCTTAGCATACACATGATTTTCAATACTGTTCTTTTCATTCGAACCATTTCGACCAGAAGTGGTTCGATGCGATTACGATTCGGAGAAACTTTACTTTTTATGACAGGTGCATAAATTTTCATTGCAATTGCAAAAAAATTGGATTAAATAATGGTACATAGTGTTAAAGTGTTTAGCACGAGAACATATCCGAAATTAAATCTTTGGTGGGACAGAACAATTCCGTATTTGATTAGTCAAAATTTTACATCTATGCAAAGAGATTTGTTGACAATTTTACAGCATGCAAAATATTGAAAAATGTTCTTGTATCAAGGTAAGATAATGACATAAGATTGTGTTTGCTAATACTTTAAAATTTCTGCTGAATTTGTTTAACTGCTGTGCTAAACATAATGATACAGCCAGCTCAATTTGGTAAAATTAATTACTTAATTTAATTAATTTAATTTAGTTAAAATTTAGTTGCAATATTTTCAACTTAACTAATATTGTTCAGCTCCTTTTTCCACATTTTGCATACAAGCATTTCGTTTGGTATGCAATACTTTTATGTACTGATATCATTTTGTCAAACTTTTATGTAACTTTGATTTATGATCCACATTTGCTTAGTTTATTCCGAGAACAACAGAAGCTGATTGGATATTTATAACCAATGATGCCAAATCCTGTTCGTCTCATTTGGGAAAACAAGGTGGAATGCAAACTGTGTTCTTGCATTCAACTTGTTTTCATAAAAGTAAGTAAATAACCATTTTATTCGAACAAAAATACTTGATTATGTATTAAAAATGTGCAGGGGTATTGTTACAACCTACCGTTTCTGACCTTCTTTCGTAAACAAAATGTTGATCAATCGATAGAACAACAAAGCATCGTGGAAAGGGCTTCACCTACTGTCGTAAGAATCCATCTGGCTAGTTGCCATACAAAAATTAGAAAATGCGGATCGATTCCCCTGAACTTTCTTCAGTACATACAGTAGTATCCAAAGAGTCCTTTTCACGATGCTGTTAGTCATCTCAAGTGGCATAGAACAGTGTTTGTTGAATCAGTAGGAGGTGGAGATCTGGTCGGCATGAACAAAACAATTCTTCTGTTGAGTCAAGAAGACAGCAGTATCTGGGGTGTTTCGTGACGTGCCCTGAAATAGAGCAATTCCCAAATAGTCTGGCAGTTAGCTAGGAGAATAAAGTTTCAAACATTCTGTTAACTTTTGTGAGTGAAATACCATCATTCCTAACTTTTCTGCTACAGCTCTGCTGAAGGTTCAGAATGCTAGTGCAAACTTGGAAGAATTCTTTTCAAAAGCAAATAACGAGTTTTATCTAGGCCTTTAAGATGCTCCAAACGAGCCTTCTGAAAGTCGCGATATTCCCCTTAAGGGCGCTTTGCGAGCGAACTAGAAAATCTTTCATAACGGCTACCTGGTTTCTACGTAATGAAAATA
>JASAND010013084.1:0-16222 GCA_030248195.1 Trissonchulus latispiculum
TTGTAATACGTAACTTTCGTGTTTATTTTTGTTTTGTTGCATAATAAATTTATCTGTATGTTTTCTTAGTTAGGATTGTGTTTAGGCTTAATAGTTAGGCTGAGATTTTGTGTTATGTTGTTCCCCGTCTTGTGTTGCTCGTTCCGGTGCGGTAGTTATGTCTGTATGTTTGTTGTTTTTGTTGGTCGGGGATAGTTTCCCCCACTGGGTTGATCGGGGACAGCCGATTAGTTTCGTTTAAAAGGCGCCTAATAGTTGGTAGTGTGCCTGGTGGCACGAAAAGTCTGCCCGGATACGTGGCGGTATGTCAACGTTTTTATTTTTGCTCTCTATAACTCTGTTTTATTCTCTAACATTTAACCTAGATTGCGCAATCGAAAATTTTAGCATTTCAAACTGATCTAACCCCTGTACTAATTTCGGTGGACACGCCGCGCCGGGGCGGGCGGCGGCAAGAGGGGGTATTTTGTAGAGTATAGGATATATGCGTGAGTTAAGCCTAAGTATACGGTAGATAAGTTCCAACCCAAATTGAAATATTTCATGAATAATCAATGTAAAACTATTGTTAGCTAATTTCATAGCTCAAAGATGACTCATAATGATGATCCAGTTCAAAATGGCGGATCTAGTTCAGTTGGGGTGTTAGTCGTATTGTGGGTAGGTCGTGTGCAGTGTATCGCCTCTGCCATTTTGCAACTGTGGACTTTGTCCAAATATTTTGTAGTTTGACCCAGATATTTTTGGTTTTGTATTCAGTTTATTTTGGTATGAAAATAAATAATCTCTATTAGTATAGGAATTTGATATTTATGAGCGAGTTTGCGAGAGCCTATTCGACCAAACAACTACCACACTATTTTATTGATATTCTAGAGATCGCACACCTTTGACAACAACCTGCAAATTACGGTCTGTCAGCTTGTGAATCTAGCACCAGGGTTTTATTCCCTACAGCTTCTTTGACTGTACGGTTTTCTGCCTATTACGAAGGTGACGCAAAAGGTTCCTGTGCCGCTTCAGCCTTCGTAAATCCTTTTCAGGAAGTAGAACGTTACCAGACAACACATTTTCGACGCAATCACAAATAGTTTTTTATTAATTCTGAATTTCCATTTTCAATAATACCACGTCGTTGCTTAGCATTGCAGGTGCAGAGCACTTTGAGGTAGTCGACATGCTTTTCAAAACGTTTAGCCATTAAACTAATTAAAACAAAATACATTAAGTAATGTGTGTTTAGAATCCTTCTTATGTCTTTTTCTTCAATTTGTAGACACCATTTGGCTCGTCTGGAAATATTGTTGATCTCAGTCGAAAGTCATCAGGGGCCAATTGCATAAAAGTCTACTAGTTGCGGATTCCGCAACTAGTAAGTGATGGTCTGCGGATTCCGCAATGCGGGTGTTGCATAAAGTGCAAGTGCGGATTCCGCAACTCGCAATACTAGTGCGAGTCTAGAGGCCTACTAGTTACTAGTCGCTTACCACACTTGCAGCAAGTTTTTGTTGCATAAAATCTACTAGTGCTAGCACTAGTAAGCCACTAGTGCGAGTAAATTCGTCTAGTCTTCGATTACTAGACGATTTGCTTGTTCACTATATATTTCTACTTTAATTTTTTACATTGTCATTTAATTTAATATTATTCACACATCCTAAGTAATTTTTTCAGTTATTAGTTACTTTTTATACCTTTTATAATCTACCATTTAATTTGAATTCAACTAACCCTAAGTATGCGAACAGTAATCCAAATCCTAACTCCTAAGTATTTGCAAAACGTTTAAATATTTAAATATTAAATAAGCATTAGTTGTTTTTGGAAAAATAAGGCACAGCAGTGATAAAATTAAGAAAGGTCGCTGCGGCTTATGTGTTGTTAAGGTTATGTTATGTCATACCATTGTTATGTTTAAGTTTATATATCGTCAACTTTCTATCTAAACGTTTTTATCTATTAAAATAATCTGGAATGATAACATAAATATTGGTTCATGTAACAACTGACGCATATTCATTGATGTTCAACACGATTTTGTACTTTTAATTTAAATTTTAAATTTTAATTTAAAAATTAAATTCTGATCCAACACCGGAAGCTAAAATTTAGTGCGAACATACAACTCATAGATATCTAATATTATGCCAGATATGAATAAATTCTGCCTGCACAATTATAGTTTTGTGCCAGCTGAAACATGGAAAACGTTAATTTTGGTCTGTTTGAAAGGTATCTCAAGGTGATCTCGCACGCCAGATTTGTAAACTTGTACTGACTTGCAGTCTTACTGACCCTACTACAATCAGAAAAGTTTCAGCCTGTTTCCACTCTAATCGGTGCATGACTGATATATTAATTATTCAGTTGAATTCCTACTCAATTGTTGACTATACATAACGAAAACTATCGCAAGCAGTTGATAAGCAAAGAAATGCATGCACATAAATGAGTTCTATCCGATGCAGCAGTTTCTCAACTTAATGCAGACTTTTAATCTAAGGCAAATTATAATTAATATCAGTCAAAGCAGTGGTCCTTTCATTCAAACGATGGAATTTCAGTTTTCGAAATAACTTAAATACGTTAGGTTGCAAATACACGATTGCGCCAAGAAAAGTTGTTCATAATCAGGAAAGCTATCGATGTATACACATATTATTGTGTATGTTGTAGAATCTTCACAAATTCGCTTTTGCTGGTTTTTGCCACTTTTTAATGTTTCAAGTGATGTAAACTTAGATGGCAAATTTCCTTCATATTTGGCTCCTTCATTTCCTTCATATACAATATCACAGACCTATAAAGTGTATGTTGACACCGAAATTTATCCTCTGGGGTCGCACTAGAATTAAAGTTTTCCATTCGGCGCCCGGCGGCCGAAATTTTCTAAATGTTCGACTGGTTAGGCTAGCATTGCTATCCAATGTCCAACCGTTAGGGTAGCAAAGCTAACGCCATGTATGTGTTACCCAATATATTTGTCTTCTCTTACAGTATCAAACGTAGATGTTTTCATTCATCCAACAGCAAAGGAGAAATATGTAGTATCTATGTTGAATGTCACGAAAAGTGGATGGTACCTGGCGAGCTAAGAACCAACGTCCAAGTACATGCTGAATATTCAGGAAAAATTAAAAAGTTACAAAAAAGTTGGGGTAAAACTTTAGTCCCACCTTACTTTAGCAAGACTTTCGTTTAAAATTTGGCCTTTTGGAGAATGGTTTACAGGCTAAAACAAGTTACTGGAAAGGGGTGTGATGAGATACGAGACAAGAAAGGTGTTTTTCAGGATTGCCAAGATTTGCTTAAATTGCTGGATTGCTAGACTAAACAGTTGAATTATCAGCTCTTTTTTTACCGTCAACAATGACCATTTTATATTTTCTTTTTTCAGTTTTCAGTTTTCTGCCAAGACTAGTTTCAAAACTAGCTGAAATCTAGTTTTTAAATTGGACATAGCCCTCTTTTACTAAATTTTCAATTTTTCTCCGTTTAAGCAACAGTTTCTCCAATTTTCCAGACCCTATACTACCCATCCCAATTTATGCTTCGACCGATACTGTTTCTCAAGTTCACGGGTATACCCAATAGCGCATGCTGAAAAATTTCATCTTTTCATTAGTTGCCTTCATGTTGATTCGGATTCGCGCATTTTTTGATGAAATTTTTATTCAAATTTGCTACAATAACGTAATTTGCCTGAGAAACATTTCAAATAATCTCGGCGTAAAAATTTCAGGTTTTGAAAAATCAGCTTTAATCTAATCCGATAGAGCTTTTTTAAAAACAGCATTTTTTAATTAAAATTTCCTTAAAAGTTTAGTTTTTGTTTTTTGGTTTAAAATTGATCAGAAATAACTCCTGTCTTTTTCATTTTTGCATAATACACTTGCGCTTACGTACTTTAAAGCGTGAATGGGTCTTTAGGAGGGAATAGTTAGAGAGCCAAAACTTACATTTTTTAAATATTGAGCTTGTTTGTTCAGTAAATCAGAAAAAACAACGACAATGAAGACGTTTCATTCGACGCATTAACTGGACGCTTTTCTTTAACTTTTCCATACTTCCAAAAATTGTTTTCGTATTATGACATGTCCAAGTCGAACAGTTAAATTCAGACAGCCAATGATATACTAATTATCTCTTGAACTCCAAGAATTGAGTATATAAATTACAGCCTTTCAAAATTTGCTGAAAATACCTTGAGCAATTCAAATAAATAAGTTGGAACGGTTAGTTTGGCCTTAAGCACTTTTACAAACTATTACTCGTTATTCACTACAAATACTCTCCCCGCCCAGGGTTATGGGCGGACGAATCTTTAATTCTCGCTTTTAATGACCTGACTGAACTGGACCAGTGAAAGATACATTTTAAAATTTAATAATATATAAAAATTACGAAGCTGTATGCGTCCGGCGTCGATATGATTCGATTCGTCCAACTTAAAGTTAAATACGCAAATAAAAATAAAGACAAGAAACTTGAAGTAAACAGTTACTAGTAAACTGGCACTTGCAACTAGTAGATTCTTTGCTAGCACCAAACTTGCAAATCCGCAAAGAATCGACTAGTCGCTGCAAAATCTTTATGCAACACTTGAAGTCCGCACTAGTAGCTAGTATACTAGTACTCGCAAATCCGCACTAGTAGATCCGCAAAGTTTTATGCAATTGGCCCCTGGTGTGTTCTGATTCAAGTCAATGAGCAAATACCCGTGAGGTTTCTGTGTTGCGTGGTTAAACGCTTGCATGAAGCCGTCTACTTTACCGGGAAACATCTGCTTTTCCAAATTTAGGGGTGTGAGTTTGTCAGCTGGATTTTTCATCAAGACTATGTACTGCGCGTTGATTCGGCTAGTACGTCGCTTATCGAAAAATATGTCGAGTTATGTGAATCACACTACACGACCAGTGATGGCACCCACGAGTAAACAATTCAATTAGTCTAGAATCTTCCTGTACTTCCGACATTAAATCATCTATAACTACCAGAGTAGGCCGGCCTGTTTTCAACTCTTCCAGTTCTGGAATCCCTTGGCGAAACTCTACACATGATAAATCATCATATGCTGTTTGCCACTCACTGTGGCACCAGAGAATGCGCTGTGGACTTGGAACCACCATTTCATCTGAGAAATGAATTAGTTTTGACACAAAGGTTGTTTTGCCAGCCTTAGTTGGAGCGGCTACTATACATGTGAATGGGTGTTGAAATGTTAGGAAGGGAGTAGCAATAACGTTTTGCGCCATTACACTTATCGAGTATACTTAAGGAATAAATAAAGAAGACTGAACCTGCGGGGCCACCTCAGCCTGAGTGTAGTAATATGTTGGCTGAGCCCTTGGCGCTGGCACCTGCTGCGGCCCTGACTGAGCCACAGAAGGTGCAGCTTGAGACTGCGCATACACATAGGTCGGCTGGTCATAATAGGCCGCCTAAGCAGGTGGCGCTGGCGCGGGAGACGGATAGTACCGTTGAGGAGGTTGTGAATAGTATGGTTGGGGGTTCTAGGTAATTTAATCCTCTAGGTGAAGGTCGTGACCTGTAATTCGGGGGGGGGGGGCTGTTCCGGATATTTATCCCAGCATTTTTCTGGGGGATGCCCATTCCTCTTACAAAACTTACATACAGGACCCAACCTCCGTTTCCGTTCTTCTTCCATTTGGTTAAACCGGTCCCGGATCTGCTGTTCCACCCAATCACGCATTTCCCGCAATTCCATCCGAATCACCCCAGCTAGGTCCTTTGGCTTTTCTACAGGAGGTTTGGGATTCAAACCCGAGTCGTTCTGGACCATATCATCAGCAGACACCTGGTATAAAGGCATGGAATAGCATAAGCTGTCCTCCTCAGAGGGTCTTGAGTCACGGGAATCTAATTTGTCGATGATACGTAATATTTGGTCCATGGTGGGGGCATGGTCGATGAAAAGGGGGGCCGAGGCACTGATGTAAGTTTTATCTGTAATTCCTGCGAAAAGCTGCTGGACACACTGTTGTTCACGTTCCAGCGCGTCATCTGGTCAAATCGAAATAGCCTGTGCCTGTAGCTCCGAAATTTATCTCCGGACCGACTCCCCGTGGTGCTGGACCCGCCTAGCAAAAGATACGTACCTATCCCGAATTGACAATTGCGGTCGTGGGAACTGAGATTTCAGCAAATTGACAAATCTTTCGAAAGTGTCCGCAACCTCCGGACCACAGCGAGAGGCATAAATCAGGACTTTACCCGTTAATTTATTGAACAACAACCTGGCCCACTGCTCTGCTGGGATTCTGTGAATTTCTGTGAATTCGAATTTCAGACGCATAAATCAGGACTTTACCCGTTAATTTATTGAACAACAACCTGGCCCACTGCTCGGCTGGGATTCTGTGAATTTCTGTGAATTCGAATTTCAGACTTGAAATTCGGGAGCCAATCTTCCAAATGCATCTGATCCGGATCAAATCGAGGGATGTCCCGTAGGATATCGATGTACATTCTGTACAAGGAAGCATCATACTTTGCGACCGAAGAATCTGTGGCGTTCATAGTCTGTGGAGTGGGATGTTGTGGATACGTTTGAGTCGAGAGAACCGGAAGAGGGGCAATTTTTGGAGCCAAAACAGGAGGGACCGCCCGCAGAAGTGGAGGGCGCACCAGTGGTGGAGGGGGAGGTAAGGGACCTGGAGGAGGAGGAGGATTCGGAGGGTTTGGCGGTGGAGCCGCCGTCAAACGTGGCACAGGGTGCCTGACAGGAATTTGCATCAAGGGAGGGGAGGATGCCTCGGCTTGACCTGAGCAATTCCCGGGCGTAGGGCAGGACTTTGTTGTGGATACAAAAATCGTGTAGGCTGCCCATAGCCTGATCTAAAATTTGGGCCTGCCTGTTGCACCTGTGGCCTGCTAGGCCCCTGGTAGGCCCCCGGTCGCCGCACGACACCCACGGCAGTGATCCTGACCAAGCCTTGGGGCCGCACAGGGACTGTAGGGCTCGGACCAAGGGTGACCACCGCATGTTGTGCCACAAAATCGCTTGTGGAAGTGTGGGCTACCGTTTCTGCGGCCAAATAGTACAGTACATTCGGATCAGCGGGCGGTGGCCCTGGCAAATACGGGTTCGGTAAGTCCCCACGCAGGTCCTACCAGCAAGGGTTCCACATGCCGGAGCGCTCCAATTCGTGCATAGTAGGATTTTCATGGACTTGACGTTCCAAAACTTCATATTGAAAAGTCGCTGGTACTTTCAAGGCATATTGGTCCACTGCATCACAAGATTTATCTGGAATATGACGTACCTGCGGCATGTGAGACTCCAGCCCGGGCTGGGGCCCAGCCATACACGCCCCCTGATACAAATGATAACCCCACGTATTTGGCCGCAGAGTCAGGTAGGTAGGGCCCCCCTGCGTGTGATTCTGAGTATAGAATTCAGGGGAGACCAACGGAGGATTCAGGGTAGCAGGATCTGGGACAACAGGGTAGACAACATCAGGAGAGGGCGGAGGATATGGACCAGGAATGCTCACCGCACCGTGAGCACAAGGTGGCTGAACGTGGTCCGAAGGATATGTATCTCGAATCATAACCAAATTTGGATCAATCTGGCCAGCTGTCGTTATTGAGAGAGGAGTCGGTCCTCAAGTTTGGGCTTGGGGGGACGCGTATTCTGACAAATTTTCCTCGGGGGCGGTTCCTTCATTTGCTGATTTAACGGAACCGCTTGCGTGTAAACTGCACCTGCGTATCCCAACGGAATCAAATGCGTGTCCACCACTGTGTTAGACAAGCCAGGGGGGCACCCCTGGGGGTCCCCCAAATTTTGATCAGGACTCAAGACCCTCTGATAAGCATCATGGATGAATCTTTCGTCAGATGACTGCGTAGTCGACACAAGAGCAGAGGATTGAGCCAAATTCTGACTTAGACCTTGACCCCCCCCTAATCCCAACTGAACAACTGTATTATCGGGGGCGGGGGCAAGGTTCCCTTCCCCCGGGGAAAGAGCCCTCCCTATGGGAAAATCAGACTCACAAGTATTAACAGACAGGGGTGCCGGCAAAGCAAAACGAGACACTGTCTGGGGGGCCGCTCCCCACGCCATTCTAACAGAAGTTTCGGCAGAATTTTCGACATAACCAGTTTTCCGAACATTTTTTGCAGGAACTGACACAGCATAACGAGAGACCAGATGGGGGCCCGCCCCTTCTAGATTCTGAACCGTAGTTTCTCGAGCAACACAAACCGAAGACGGATCCATTCCGTCGAATCGGTCTCGAAATTCCGAAACTGCCTCTTCAAATTCTTGGGGGACGGAGCCCACCCCCGGGGGGAGGACCCCCCCCCCGCTGGCGCAGGCGACTGTTCGGTTACCGCGACTAGCGGCCCCCCCAACTTTGCTGCAACATTTCACTGTAACCCCCCGCGCCAACAGACTGTACATTAGACCCAGGCACAACCACAGGCTGCCCCAAGTGAACTGAATAGTGGGACCTGGGGGATTTCCCCGTCCCACCTCCAAACTTTGCGAAGTTTGTACATTACCAACAGTAGAACTGGGAGTTGGACCCACTGGGGAGGGGCGGAGCGAACCCCGACCCAACGCAGTCAACGTTGGACGCGGCGTCCCCCCGACCACCGAACTGACACCGGTTTGGGGGAGACTTCCCCCGCCCCCCAGTCCAGACAAGGCAGGCTGTGACATCACAAAACTTTCGTCCACCTCAGGAGCCTGGTGAGCAGGCAAATTTTCAAAAAGAAAAACTTTTTGCTTTTGTTGATTCAACCTGGCGCGAGTAGTTGGAGGAGAAAAAACAGGCATTTACGGCATGACACGTCGCCAGTTTGTAAAAATGTGGTTCGTTCTATGTTGTGCCCTGTGAACAGATTGTAAATAAAGCTGCAAGTTCTTTTGTCGGTAGTGTATGCCTAATATCGTCTGCTCGCGCTTATCTAATTAAATTACCAAAATTAGTAAATTGAGAAACACGATACGTTAGTTCAAATTTTCAACTTAGAATATACATCTTCATAAATTTTCGAAATGAACACTACGAATAATTTGGACAATAACACGCACAATAAAATCACTACAACCAGGGAGTCACAGCTGCCAAACGAGAAACGAGGGATATTCACAAGAATAGGCAAGACCACTCCCGCCAACACTAACCTAACAACTAACCCGCACTTTTTCAAAAATTAAACCCAACATGGTAAAGCTACCCAATTAGTAAAGTAAATTTTGTTTCATCGTTCATGTAGATTTTCACGAAAATATGCGAAATACAAGGAATATTTCACATTGGGATTGATATAACAGGGAAATTGAGAATCCTTGCTGTTTTACATGATGAACATTTTGTTTGCAAGAAAGATCAAAATTTGGGGACTTATCTCCCCAGGAAATTAAGTGGGCTTTATGCGTCCAAGTTCGGGAATTTGGGGAGCCAACTTCACCCCAAGAGCTGGGTTCATACGTTACAGATAAGTGGCGTATGACGATTCACACATACACGAAACGCATTACACTAAAGGAGCCGCAATCTCCGCCTCCGCACGTCACGCATGTATGATTGACAGGTCTTGCCCCGAACCTAAAATTTTCCCAAAAATTTAAAATCAGTCGTGGTTTGGTTACCGAACAGTACGGTTGTGTCTTGAATTCTGCTTTGAGCTCGCTCTGATTTGCGCTGTGAGACCGAGGGCCCTACGAGGGATAGGCCGGTCTGTCTTGGATATTTGTCGGTGGTCTATTGTGACCTTCTTTACTCTGCTTTACTTTACACGGGACCTGCCACGACTCGGCTATTCTTTCTCTGATACTATTTTATTATACGATTTACACTGTGACTTCCCATTCGCTTTTGCCCTTTCACTCGGTGGACCCGTCAGTTTGGAACCAGCAATCTTCACACACGGATCCCAACCTTGGAGGTAACTTGAGTCTGTAAGTTAGTGGTGATTAACCTCTCTGAAATCGGCTTTGTGAGATTTTCAATTAGATACAAAAAATTGAGTAGTTTTATTGATGTCTAATTTTGTCCTCTCTTAACTGACCAGTAATCGCTGTGATTTGTTGTACTTACCTAGACCTTTGTATCTCTGTATTCCTTATCTGTAGATAATTATATTTTATGTGTAATTATCAATGTGACTGTTCCATTAAAATAATAACTTAATTTAATTAAGAGTTCACTTGGCTTCATCTGCGTCTGGGCGAGAATCAGGACTTAGATAAGAAAGAGATCGTTAGTATTCAGCGAGGTGCGAATGAACAGAATGTTAGGAGTTATCGTTTGATTGCTGTCAATGACCCCTGTGATTGTCTTAGAATAATTAGGGATTTGCGAGTCTAAAACCAGTGCTCGACACTGATCCTAAGTGATCAGTGGTAATCTAACGGAAGGAAATAGAAAAACGACCCCCATCTAGCCTTTTTGTTACATTTAATGTGATCAAATTGATTTAAATTTAAATTATTGATATTAAAATAGTATCAGATGCAGGCTCTTAATAGGAAAAATTGCATATAAGTCATTGCATATAAGAGCACTACAGAACAACTCTAAAAGAGCACAAAATGTTCTTTCGTAGTATTTAGTCATCATGAGTGCAATCAAAATCACTCTGCCTAAAACAACAAATAATGAAATAAAAGCGCTAAACACTCCATAATAGTTTAACAAAAAATACTTCGAATATTAAAATTAATACATACAAACTTGCTTTCTAAAGGACGGTTCACACGATGTCTTATAATCTTCACCAGTCTAAAGTAGTTAAGTGTTTAAGCAACAGCGTTCCAGCTTTTATGGATTAAGCTTAGGAGCTCTCGAAAACTTAATACTTAAAATCAAAAACTCTTCAAGTTTCAGGTGTTAAGGACTATAGTGCACAGCTTAATGTTTAAACTGACAGCTAAAACAGTTTTGTTCATTAAAACTTAAAAGTGTATGTGTGAATTTGTGTGAATGTGTGTGAATTCAGTGTGAATCGAATCAACCAACGATCAACCCTTACTAACAATAGATTTCATAAAACTAAGACAAAACCTTTGAAACCATACTTCTTAAGACCCTACCGAATTCTCGCGCTTAAGAGAACATGTTCTCTTATAAGTGAAAGTGTTCTCGTAAGTGAAATCAGAAAAATGCTTAAGCATAAATTGAAAAATTGCTTTTGAAAGTTTCCTAAAATTTCTGGTTTTTCTATAAGATAAAGTAACCATCCATACAAAATATACCACAAAATGTGCCAACAGTAATTAATTATAATAAAAACTTAAAATACAAGTACCTCTTAGTGAACATTCACTTAAGGTGGTGATTCCTTTTGGAGACATCAACTTTGAACCCTTATTACTCATTCTTTTATTAAAGTTAAGAAGCCATTTTAAATCAAAATGCAGCTCAACATCTGCTCTTTCTAATGAACAACGAAACTAACTTTAGTTCACGGAAATTATTGGATCATTTGTCAATCATTTTCGAAATAATTTAATTTTCCAGATTTTTTGCAGACTAATATAAATTTTTTCGTGAGGCGTCGGATACATTATTCGATTCCACTATCAAATAGCTGGTGGCCCTTTTTTAATTATTATGAAACCGCTCTTCGTTATAAATAAATTAGCTAAAATGTATGCGCAACCTGGATTTTTCCTACTTTTCCCAAATTTGGCAAGCGACCACTTTAGCTAGAAAGCAGCAATCGGGACAACTAAAACAAAATTTTAGTGTAAAACACGTCCAGCAAGTAGCAACCATCTAGCTTGCATAGTAAATGCTCCACAATCGCTGGAAAAAATTTGGTTTTTTTTGCAAAAACTACATTTTCTATGATAGCAGCGTACGGGGTAGCAGTTAGAAGATTATACTGTCACGGATAATCCGTCTCGAAGAGACCTTCAAATTGACACCCGTAGTTTAATTTTACGGCTTACGTAGCGCAAAAAATGGCGGATTATTTGATTTCTGCAAAAATGACAAGTTTTCAACGCCAAAATATGAAAATCGACTATATCTCACCATAGCGAAAAGCTAGAAAGGTAAGTAGTAATAAAAATACCGGTTCAACCTGTGCCCACACTGTGGGCTCTTGTAAATCACATCTATATTTATTAATTATATAAAAAATTAGAAATCTAATGCTTGAATTACAATAAAAAATTATAAAATTTGAAAAAACAAATTCAATGATGAAAATACTTATAGTGATTTATGTTTAAACATTTCTATGTTATCAATGCCAGTCACTTTGCAATATTATTAGTGATTTAAATTTCCGAAACTGGATCATGTGAAAAAATTAGAACGAAGTCAAAGTATACCAACCAGAAAGTGGAAAATACTTCATTAAATTCATTCCCTGACCTAATAGAAAACCTGAATACAATTCAATTAATCTTGCTAGTTTTCCGGTTTTAATATCAATTAAAAAGCAAATGGGTCATTACATTGGTAATACAACTTTTTCAGAATCTAATCGACTGAAAAACTTTAAAATGAACTAGAAAAAAACACCATTTATCACTTCAAGTGTCACATATTTGCCTAAACATTATTAAGATATTGCTATTTCCACGATGATGTTGTAAGATCTCATGATTATTGCGGTTAAACATCCTAATTATCAAATAACATGAAATTAATTAATGAACTAATGAAGTCAATGACCTTATTAAAACAAAATGTATGATATTCAAAATTGACAGTTGTTCCAAAATAGCTGTGAAAAGTAGCACAAGATAAAATCATACCAATAGGTCAAACCCTTCTAGAAAATGATATTTAAGACCTTTCCAATTGCGATACAACTAAGCTGTGAATAACCTATAATGTCAGAAACTGATAATTTTTACAATGTCAGTGATGACGAAATCACAGTAGTCTATGATTCAGGAATAGTTGGCCAATGGCTACGTTCTACCGCATGCCATCAGTCTGAAATTAGATGTATTACTACCCCTAATGATCAGTCAGATGAATCGATTCACGATGTCAAACAAGATCTGGAATCCTCAGACGATGATGAGCCCAAGCGGTTGGTAATTGATTCGCCTAATAACCAGGAAATGGATTATGATGATGAAAGCACTTCTCATGATCCAAGTATGGAGGGACAGGTGGCTACAGGTTTTGGCGATAGGGCGGCTGACTATACCAACTCTGAGAAAATGGAGTATGAAACTCAGGGTGCTACTGGTGGAGGAATGCCTGTAAAAGAAGAAGTCAACACTGGGTTCGTTGGTCATTGGACAGACTATCATGAGCATGGAGAAATGAGAGAAGCGGAAATGGAGTGTGAATCAGAAGGTGCGATAGGAGGGTTACCTGGGAAACAGGGACTCAGTAATGGATTTGGGAGATTACCACCTGGTCTCCCTCTCAGCGGTGAGGTTGTTGTGGCTGCGGGAACTGGTAGAGGGATTCCTGTAGGGGGTTATGAACGAAGCTTGGTTGGTTTGTCCGAAGAGAAAATGGAAGAGGACCCTGTGAGGAATTCCGGGCAATACTTTGGTGGGATCCAAGGTGATATTTGTGCGAAGGACCCAGAGGACTCGGAAGCGGAGGTAGCCCGCGGTCGGGAAACGATTTTGGGAGCTAGATCCAGATGTTTTGAGACGCATAATCGAAGCTCTCCTCAAAAAGATGGGAACAGCTCAACAATGCTTATAAGCAAAACGAAGGTAGCTGCTGAAGAATATCATATATTAGTTTGTTCTCAGTGTTTTACTAAGTATAAACGTAATTTGAATGGTACCATTTATGATGTTGCGAATCCTATTGTTGTATCGGATAAAATGGCTGCAACTGCCAATCTTTCTCTTAGCAAAATTACTTCAAAATCTATGTATGGACTCCGTTGTCCACACTGTCTTTCGAATGAAATTGTTATTTTATTTTCATCTTCAAATTCATCAAAGTTTCCAATTTGTCAAACTGAAATTGATTGGCTCAATGTTACAGCTTCGTATTTGAAAATTCCACCATTTTATGAAGGTATATCTGAATTGTTTAAATAAAGAACTCGACAGTACTTATTTAGTTATCCATGAAAGCCATCTAATTTTTTTAGAAGGCACAAAAGGTGTTCAGTCAATTGGAAGATCACGTTTTTGAAATAAAAGGACATGCCCTCTACGATTACAGAGATGCTATCCTGAATTCGTTCAAACAGTTTCATGACTGTGGTGTTAAAATACCGCGAAACATACACGTTCAGCTGTGGATAGAGCAGCTTGTTGAGGTTGTTCTGATACCTTTTCAGAACTACATACAATCTTGTAAGCGATCTTGCTTTGCTTGTGAATTAACATTTCCAAGATAAGAAAAAGTTTAGCAAGATAATTAGAAAGAGAGAGATAGGTATAACATGATCGATTGTTGTAGAAATTCTAAATATTATCCTCCGAGAATTCATACCAACAGATTAGAAAATTAAACATCAAACTAGATCTTCGCTCCAAAGATTAGAAAATGAAACATCAAACTAGATTTTCGCTGCAAAGATTAGAAAATGAAACATCAAACTAGATCTTCGCTGCATTATTATAAAATTTGGGGAAATCGACATGTTTTTATTACAAATTTATCAGGTCATGGTTTTGAAAATTAATGATGAGGCTTATATATGTTTGGAAACCTTAGTTTTCACCGTTAAGAATTTTAAAAATCTTATATATATTGTAAAATATAAATATTTGTAAAACGCTGCAAATGATTATACATTTATTTCAGTTGGAAGCCAACTTTCACTTGTTGACCTCCTGGTAGATGTTCACGCAGAACATGAAGACAGTGACAGCGAAGTGGAATCTGATTGCAACATGCAGTTGGGTTGATAAACTATATTTTAAATTTTGAAAAACTTTCGTATAGATGCGATATATGCATATACAGTAAACCTATTTTAAAGAACTAGTAACAGTTGTAGGGTTTATTCTATAGCTTTGCTGATAGAAATTCTGATTTTAACGTTTAATGAACAAGAAATGTTTCCATTAAGTTTGATCAAAGTTTACAAGAAACAGAACGACAACAACAGATGATGAAATAGATTAAATTGTTCTTGGAAATTTCTCTAATTTTTTTATCCAATCGCTGAAAATTATTCATCAGTTCAGCGAAAACCTCCATCCAGACTTGTTTGATGTATCAAAAAATATACTGTTAGTGTTAGCAACTGTATTCATCAACTTCCTTCTTCAAAAGTAGGAAGCAGAAACTGGCTCATATATATATATATATATATATATATATATATATATATATATATATATATATATATATATATATATATATATATATATATATATATATATATATATATATATATATATATTATGCTAAATAATAACAACGCACAAAATAATGATAAATTTATTATACCACAGGATATATACACACAAAAACATTTATAACACAATAAAACTAGATTTAATAGGTTGAGTTGAATCTAAACAGCTTTCTCATTATTGGCTCCAGTGTTTCCTTGGTGCTTCAACTGCTTCGTCATCCAAATAGCTGACACTAAGATTCTTTCGCTTTCCTCTACCTCCCACACAGCATCCGCTCTTAGGTTGTTTAAGCTTCCTATTCCCACGACCAAAGCAGGAGCCAGCATTACTGCTTCCACTGCTACTAGGTGGACAGTTGTCGATATCATCGTTCCCCTTATCAATTCCGTCAACCTTTCCGCATACAGCCGCTAGACCACCACCACCACCGCCACTGCCACCACCGTCATTGCTGGCACCTCCACTGCTGTCATCTTTACTGGTTTTAAACCCATCCACACAACGTCGATTATTCCGAATAGCATCCCGAATAGCTTCTCTAATATCCTCCTCCAAACCCACAAACTTAACCCATTCCTTTAGAGTCAATCCAACCCCGTACTTATAAGAGGGAATTCCATCGGGACAATCATCCCGAACAATCCAGTACCGAACATGAATGTAAGGCTTCCCATTAAAGTGACACAGTGTGAACCACTTGTTTGTAGCCAGTTCTATGCCACCTCCATCACAGCGTAGCAAATCCTTACCACTTCGTACAGCATCGTGAACGCACTCATTGGCTGCCATAAGAGCGTTGAAACTTCTCTTGCCCAGACCAATAGATTGAACCACTCCATCATCTCGTTGACGTCGAAGTTCCAGAAACACAAAGCCATCGCGGTTGTAAACAACCTGAACTGATTTTGAATCAGTAATGGGGAAAACAGCAGC
>JASAND010013085.1:0-33412 GCA_030248195.1 Trissonchulus latispiculum
AGATAAAGTTCCAAAAAGACCAAGACACTTAGAAACCAAACTGTCAATGACTGCAGTTTCATAGAAGTCCTGGGCCCATAACCATTGAAAGAAACAATATAAATGGGCAGTGGCAAAAGAACAGTATTTAATATAAGGTGAAAACACTCAGTCATCCCTTTTTGCAAATACAACTATATGGATATCAAACTCGGTATTTGGTAAAATAATGCTGAAGAAAACTCTTGTTTTAGTTAAGCATTTCAACTTTATGGAATTGCCTCGTAAGCTCCCTGAACAATCGGTGTAACTTCCGGGGACGCAGACAATCACACACCATAATTGGATGAACGCGGCTAAGAGTCTCTTCGATAAGATACTGAAATGTGTAATGAAGTTGCTAGGATCCGGAGTCAAAAATCGCTCTGCTCTCCGGTCTAGTGACAGAAGTCGCTCTGCACTTGATTACACGAAAGGTCAGCACGTCCACCTAGAGAAGTAGACCTAGGCACCGGATCTCCGAAAGGTGGTGTTCCAAAATCAGAGATTCCCTGCAGCCAACCTTTGTAGGGGTCTTCTTCGTGAGTTCGTTTAGTGCACTGGATTCCAGCTGATCAGCAAGAGGGGTCAGCACTTGCTTTGATTTGATCGCTGGATTGATGATGAGTCTTCTGATTCCTGACCAGAACTTACCTTGGGTAGTCCTGATCCGATCCTTTGGCTAACGCGCCTGACTTTCAGAGACAATCGCGCCTCTCTGTTAAACTCTGAGACTCTAAGTCTGACACACCAATTATTTACTAATCTGAGTACAGGTATGATGGGTACACTCTTTTAAACAATACGACAATTTACAACACAATACGCGTTAATAACAGGGGTCGTTACAAACTGTGCAAAACAGATACAATTACAGATCAGTACAGTGTACAATTTACTGTACCAGAGTTGCCAGGTACCCTCTTTTAGTTTATTATTAATATTATCCTAATCATACATTAACATAGGGTCGGGTCCTGGGGGGGGGCTTGTCCCCAAAAAATTTTGAGGGGGCTTGTACCTTGAGCAAAAATTTTCGGGGGGCTTGTACCTCAAGAAAAAATTTGTAAAAGTTTTCGAAAAATTAACGCTAATTTTATTAACATTAGCAAAATTTGCAAAAAATCTTCAATTTTTGGAAAAAATTTCAAAATTTTGCCAGATTTTCCCGAAAAATTAAACTTTTGAGCTAAAAAATTCCGGCGAAGCCGGAAATTTTTTGAAATTTTACTGTAAAAACTAATTTTTTCCGGCTGTTTTTGGTTACCCCTTGGCCATTTTTTCGTTACCCCTTGTCCCCGACGGCGATAGGGCTTGTACCTTGTCCGGGTTGGGGGGGGGGGGGCTTGGACCCCCCCAGACCCCCCCCGCGTTAACCTATGATCCTAATTTAGGATAATATTACCCAAGTTATAGGTTTAGTTAGGGACAAGGTTCAGTGGTACCTCTTCTTCTTACTTTTATCACACTCTGTCTCTATCACACTAACTATTACACTGTCTCCAACACTCAGCTAACCAAGTACCTATATGCTTTCTCGTGCGCCTATATGCTTGTGCTGTGCGACTCTTTATCCGTCCTTACAAACGGATTATCAAACTACAAATCAGCTAACTACAAACAAACAATTATTAACTGAAATAAACCTGGGGTCGGTCTATGGATGAGTCCCCGAATGTTGGACACTGCTTTCCCGAAGGTCCGCTCCAACACCTAGACAGGGTTACTGTACGGAACTGGCTTTTTGAGGAAATAGAGAAAATGGGGAGTCACCTGGTTCTGCCTTACTTACTCCTGGTTAATGAAAAATTAGACAACTACAAAGTTCAACGAATCTACGGCTTCTTCTTCTTCACTGAGGCTGTTGTGGCGCTTAGGCCAGAGACACGGGAGAAACGCCTCCCGACATAAAATTGATGACTAAAACGGTTGAATTCATGACTCAATAGAAAAGAGAATTGGTGTTTTAGTCCTTTTTTCCAAGAATTAGGTTTAGGCCTTTCGGTTTCTGGTTTAACCTCCCACTTTGATCAGGCGGTGCTACGCTCGCTGTCTCTGTCTTAATCCGCTACTCGGCAATACAAGCCGTCTATGTACCTTCCAAGATTGACTGATCCCGACTGACTGATTAACTGACTGACTGATCCGGACTTCTGCGGTCTAATAACTGAGCAACTGAATATGACTATCTGAGAGACACAAGACTACGATCCACGGGCAGTTCAGATTCGGATAGAGCAGCGTAGCTTCATCTCCGCACCTGAATCAAATGGGTTAAAACCCATTAGTACAAGATTATGGTGCGGGAATCGAACCCAGCAACCATTACTCGTTCCTTTGCTTTCCAGGCCCAAAATGTGCATTTTGGGCCCCATTTGAACTTGCCAATTGAAGAATTGACTGAAAACCGTTGGTTATTGCCTTTTTGACAATATTAACCGTTTCTGGTAACTTCTTGTCACCAATTGGGCCTTCCTGGCCTCTGTTAGTTTGCATTATCAGAATCTAGTTAAACTTGCCGTAATTTCTTGTTTAGACGAAATGATTCGTTAGGTGTCCACCTTGGGCCCGGCTGGGCCTGACTGAACTTGTAGCTAGACGAAACATTCTTAAAAATGTACAAAAAATGCGCTGTTTACGACCTACATTCAGGCTTCGTTCGCTTTTGCCCTTTGCTTGCACAGACCGGCCTCCTAGGGCCATTTTGACCAAATTTTGTACAATCTTCAGAGCAAACAATAATACTGGCCAATGTTAACCTTTTCGGCCTGTGTCTGGCCTGATTTTGTTGATTTGTCACGGGAAATGGGTTCATTTCCCGTGACCCAGAGATTATATCAAATACACGTACGAAACTGAACATTTTATAGTGCATTTCTGATATTGGAAGATGGTCAACTACTAAATACTTATATTAATTGTCTTAACTGATGCCGACCTACCTACTTATGCTAACCAACTAAAGCCTACGTAATATTAATGTTAGCTTACAGTTATCTGGTGTTTTAATGTGAAGTCCCTATTAGTTATTTATTTATAGGTTTGGGAATGAGCTAATTAACTTAAGATAGACCCAACTGGCTGACTGTGAGTGAGTTTTCGCAGGTGATTAGTTTTCCTCAGTTTATGAAGAAATACAAAAACTCACTCACTCACTGTCTCAGCAGCCATTCTACGCAGTCCCTGCTTACCGACCTACCGACCTACCGAACTAGGTCTACTTCTAAATCAACCTGCCCCCTTATCCTAGTGCCCTAACAGGGGACGTGCCGAACCGCTATTCGATCCGGTGCTGGCAACCCCAGCAGCCAGCCGAGCGGAAGTCGCGCAAACTACCACCCTTTCACACGAGCACATAATTGCATTCGTGCAAAACTGGCATATAAATTAACAAAATTTCGATGAACACGAATTTAAGTAAAAGTTATATGTTCTTGTAGAGCTTAAAAAACTGAACATTTTTTGTGCTTACAGCACCAAAAAATGTTAAGTAATTAGTGAGAAAAACATAATTAAAGTTTATTTCCACATATGCATAATTAGCACGTATAATGTATTAATTAAACTGCACACGCGCTGAGTTGCTAAATTGTTTTCTTACATAGGCTAGCTTGAACTTGTTCTAATTGTAACCCGTATAGCTCAATGGATGGGCACTGGACCTACTAATCCAGAGAACCTGAGTTCGAATCTCAGTACGGGTCTACTTCTTTTCCTTTTGGTTCAGTTCGTCTTTAGGCCTTTGACATGGGAAGTTAAATGATTACGGTAACGACCGTGAGCCCATGATAATTTTCAGGCCAAGAAAATTAATACCCCTATTCTAGCTAGACCTAACTATTTCCCAATTATTAAGAATTCCAGCTAATTGATACAACAAGACTACAAACATTTTCTTACCTAGAACTAACTAAACTACCGGTCCGCTAATCGGATGTCCAACACATTTTGCTAAACTGTGATAAATTTCGTGTTAGTTTAAACTATCGTGCTATGGCCTTGATTCGGCTATTTCTGGATTCCGTGAATGCAGCTCATCCGCCCCCTAATCGCAGGGCAACCTACACGGATGACCGGAAATCCAGCAGATTTGGCAGACCTAATTCGGGGTCCCCGTGACCCTAGGCTGCAAAACCTGCCTAAATCGCCAAACATACCTCCATTTCTTATACACATTCCTACAATTTTCACTCCGAAATTAGCACTTTCACAGCAATTATACACCCAACCAAGAAATGTTACTGACTTTAATCTATCTAGATTTTGGGGTCCAAATTGCTACTCAATTTGGCCCTATTTTTCCTGCCTACTATCTGAATATTTTACTCATTCACTCTGGCAGTCCCAATACCCTTATCAACAACGGGGTTTACATGGTATGCCCTCATTCACACTCACAATCACACACTTTTGGATTCACAATTCACACTCTACAAAGGGGGCTAACCTTGGAACCTCCCACTCCAGGAGGGGTTTACCCAAGGAGCCACTTACGTAAATTTGGGGGGTCTCATTCACACTACAAATTACTACAATATTGACACATACGATTACACAGACATAATAAGGCCTAACTACTCCTTAATATCACCTACCTACCTATAGTATGCATATTTGTGGCCCTAATTCTGAAGTAAATTTGAGTTGCATCTTCCAGTATTCTGCTGTAAACTTTGGAACTTTGATAAATTTGATAAAAGAAAATTTTGTTGGATTTTTGAAACTTTAGTAGTTTAATTGAAAGCTGAACGAGTAATAATTGCTTAGGCAATTATTACTAAAAACAGTTCACACACATTTCCGCTAAGGACAGCTTCCAGTAAATTCACAACGGAGAAGTCGGCCATTTCCTTTGAAACAACTGATGATTAATGGTTAAAAGCGATTCAGAGTTTTAGTTCCTAACATTTTGGTGCCGACCTACACAAGGTTACAGTTCACAATAACAATGCACGGTTACAGACAATATTGTTAGCTTCGGTAGCGCCTACTTTCGCGATTACGGCCGGCAATTCCTAATTGCCGGCTGTGGGGAGAAACAATCCTTAAATTAGCTCAGTTCTGAATATGAGGTCGTAACCAAGGGACCTCCTATCTCAACTCAGGGGTGGGTCCCCACTCAAAATCCCATGCTTCATTACAACCCCGAAAACAGTAATTATACACAAAATATTTTGGGCTTACGCCCCTGTAAAAATTGAGGTCATTCAGGCCGTGGCTTGGTTGACAGACATTGCTTTTAGACAAGGCCCGAAGGCCACAAAAGGTGAACGTTTTTAGGCCAAAAGGGCCTTTGAAAATCCCTAAACTCGCGTGCCTGGTGTGTAGTTCCTGGCTGAGCATAGTGCGCTCATCTGGCCCTCATCGTACGGTGTTCGTCGTGTGCGCTCAGCTCATCCCTTCTGACCAGTGTGGGTCAGAAGGGGCCCCTAACTCGAGTCCTAACCGGGGTGAGCACGTCTTTTATTCCCGGCCAAAACGCTGGCACAACGGGAAGACGTGCTAATAATGGGGGGGAAGTAAGCGACCGCTCTCGGCCGAGTCTCAGACGAACACTGGCTGGAAATTCAAAATTTCCAGTGAGCTGACAGGAGTCTGACAGCTCACTGGTGTTTACTTTTCAGGCGGATTTCTTTGATTTTTATTGGAGCTTCCAGAAATTTCGGGAAGCTCCCTATGTTAAAGCGTGTGCCCAACTCGGGCTGGCCACGCGGCTGGTCCGTTGGAGGGGAGATTAATGAGAAAATGGAGTTATTACCCTCCAACTGACCCTAATTTTGATTTATTTCCCAAGCTGAATTTTGGGAAACTTTGCAGACTTTTTAGTTACCACGTAAAGGTAACCAAAGGGGAAATTTCTTGAAAAAAATTAGTTTTCACGGATTAAAAAACGAATTAGTACAAAATGACGGCCAGTCGGGGCCCATTATGAAAAACTAGATATTAAGTACTACCCTTGCGAATTTATTTAATAAAATTTATGTTTATTATTTTTAGGCATTCCCTTGTCTCCTAGCCCCTTTCTTTCCTTTTGGGCTTGACCTTTCGGCCGTAGACAAGGGAAGCCGCCCGTTAATCCCAGCAACAATTGCTCTTCCTCGCCAGGACTCTATGTATCACTGGAAAAGAAGTGGAAGGGCAATTGTTGCGTTAAAAATATGCATACTAATACCTACGTAATTTTCCACAAGACAAAAACTAAATATTATTAATCTACGTACTTAACTACCTAAGACTAACTATTTTCGTTTCTTTTAAATTATTAGGAAGGGAGTTAATCCCCCTCCGAACGTAATTTCACACCTAAGGTGTGTGTTAAGTCCTTCTCTGCGAGGCAAGTCTCTGCTGGGAGAGAGCCAGCAGAGGCTCAAAGGAATGAATGAGAACATGAATGGGCGTAACCACCCACACAGTTACGCATTGTTATAAGGTCACCCAAGGCCAATATTACAAATTTAAAATGCAACTAATCAAAACTTCTTTTACGTATAACTTTCGCAATATTGGGAGTTAGGTGACCGGGTTTGGAGTTTTGGAATCAGCAGAGAATTGCCTTTCAGATAAACTCAACTTATATTTTGACCAAAAATTCGCCAAATTAACTAATTATCACCTAACTAATGCAAATTATGCCTAACTAACACCTATGAACGCTAATAAACATTATTCCGTGCTATTAATGGACAAATTATGGCCTTATTTTGACCCATCTTCCAATATTTGCACTTATTAACTGCGTGAAGCGTTTTAAACTCGAAGTTTCTTGTTAAATTGTTGGTTATATAACAACTTCCTTCTTTGGATTTGTTTTCTCTGATAATTTTCAGCTGTTTTAATCAGTTCTTTTGATTGACTTCTTGACAGTGTGAGGCCTTATTCGTGGCCTGGGAAGAGTAACGACTCCTCCATTATACAGAAAACCGTATTAGGGCCTATTGCTGACCCGGGAAGGGTAACGACCCCTCCATTACTGACTGGTAACCTACCGAAGCTTCCTTAGGCTACATTCCACTGAGGTTCTATTCCATTTTCGTGTCATTTGCGTGAGAGTAATGCTACTTTTGGTCTTATTCTTCCTATCTATGCTAGAACCTATGTCCCTAATAATGAATTTCTGGGGGTTTCACACTGACTGGCAACTCTGGTAATTACATGACGATTACTTTATACGGTGCTTGGACGTTTCATAGTTCACATCAAGATTTCACAGGCACGCCACTCATAACCAGTGCATTAAAATATTAAGTCAATTCCATCAAAATCACAATCTACGACAAGCTGAGCTTTTCATGGTCATTTTTTCATGTTTTATTTTGCCTTTTCCATTACAAATGCCTCTAGCTCAAAATTATCAGTCAAAAACTAACACTGTTGAAGTATATGCAACAAACACTGTTAGATTTACTGTTATAACACTGTTAATTATCAGTTAACTGTGAGTTAACAATGTTAGACTTTATGCAACAGGCTACCCGTTTTTTCTGTACTCCCCCTATGCCCTGAAAAGCTGATGCGCAACAACACGTAGCTGACCATATTGAAACAAGAGATAATATACTGTGTCGGAACAAAACTCAATATCTAACTTAATATTTGATATTTTTGTAGTTTAGTATATTAGTTTTAAGTAGCCACTTGTTTCTTCATATCTTTACAAAATCTTTGAAACCCATTAAAAAACTGGTAGGGCGCTAACTTCACAGCTAAACTTATTGGGTTAAAGGTTGTTTAACTCTCCGCTCATCTGGAATAGGCAGAGTTGATTCCAAAAAATGGGGGTTGACTGAAGTAGAGGATGCGATCCCTGCAAACACTGATACCTAATTTCTTCTGATTGAGCTGTTATAACACAGTTTGCACTATTGCACTTTGTTTGTAGTACTTGAAATTTACCCTAGCAGTGATCTATAATGTAGTATTTTAAATGCAACATTATAATTTCACAAAACCACACCACACGGTAACCACACCCCCACAGTTTCTCGGGAACTTGGGGGGGGGGGGGGGGGAGACAGTGGAGCATAGTTTCCCTAGGGGGCATAGTTTCCTTAGGGGGGGGGGGGGGGGTTGGGGGAGGTATCCCCCCCCAAAATTTTCGACCAACTTTACCCCCCCCCAGATTTTTGGACTATCCCTCCCCCCACTTTTGGTTACCCCCCCCCCGAACCCCCCCAGCACTTTTTGGACCAAAAAGTTCGCTAAAATTTGCTAAAAAATTGTAACTTTTTGAAAAGTTGTTCACAAATTTTGGCTTAAAATTGGTTTAAAACGGTGTAAAAACGCCTAAAACGATAAAAACAAGCCTTGTTTTGACAAAAAAGGGTTAAAATACAGAAAATTTTGCGTTTTTAGGCCATTTTTTGAATTTTCTGAGGTCCGAATTTTGGGGGGGGGGTTCGGGGGGGGGGGTACTCCCCATCACTTTTCGGGGATCGACCACCAAATTTTCGAAGTTTGCCCCCCCAACCAAAATTTCCAGGGAAACTATGCAGTGGAGGTAAAACTTGGGTCGTTGGTGGAGTGGTGGGGTGGGCCCAACAAATGTGATGGGGGTACCCCCCAACCCCCAACCCAAAACTTAGACCTCAGAAATTTCGAAAAATGGCCAAAAATTAGTGATGGGCACCGGATATTTTTCATATCCGGATATCCGCCTATTTTGCGTTATCCGGTTATCCGCCTATTTTGCGTTATCCGGTTATCCGCCTATTTTGCGTTATCCGGTTATCCGCCTATTCAATGTGAAGGCTGTCCTGTGTGAATTCAATGTGAAGGCTGTGTGAATCCATCCAGGCTGTGAATGTCATAGATGTGTTAGTGGGGGGTGGGGGCCCCCACCAAAATGACAAATTTTGGCGACCCCTCCCCATAGGTGTGGCTGGACAAAAAATCTGGGGGGGGGGGGTTCCGACGGAGGGTGGGGGGACCCCTCCTAAATTTTCGATTTTATGCCATTTTTGACCACTTTTTGGCCAAAAATCTGGGGGGGGGGGGGTAGCAAAAATCTGAAAATCTGGGGGGGAGGTCGCCAAAATTTGTCATTTTGGTGGGGGGGTCCCCCCCACTCCCCCCTAACACACCTATGCCCCCCCAAGTTTCCCTGGAACTGGGTCTGGGGGGGGTAAATCTTGGAAGGTTGGTGGTCGACCCAAGAAATGTGATGGGGGGTACCCCCCAACCCCCCCCCAGAATTCGGACCTCAGAAATTTCGAAAAATGGCCAAAAAATGCAAAATTTCCTGTAATTTAACCCTTTTTTCTTCAAAATAAGGCCTGTTTTCAACGGTTTAGGCGTTTTTGCACCGTTTCAAAGTGATTTTAAGTCAAAATTTTAGAAAATTTTTTAAAAAAATGACCATTTTTTGGCCAAATTTAGCTAACTTTTTGGGTCAAAAAATCGCTGGGGGGGGTTCGGGGGGGGGTAGCCGAAAGTTGGGGGAGGGTATCTCAAAAATTCTGGGAGGGGGTAAAATTGGTCAAAAATTTTGGGGGGAGTACCCCCCCCCCCCCCCCCCCCCCAAAGGAAACTCCCCCCAGATTTTCAGATTTTCCCCCCACCCCCCCCCCAGGTACAGTGGCCAAAAATGGCATAAAATCGAACATTTGGGGGGAGGGGTACCCGTCGGGAGCCCAGCCCCCCATAGGTGTTTTTGACAGGGGGGGGGGCCCCCCCAAATGGAGGGGTGACCTTCCCCCCCCCAAATTTCTTCCCCCCCTCCCCCCTAAAAATTTTCATGCCCCTACGGGAGCTTTTGGTGCCCAAATTTTTAGCTAAAAATTCGCAAATTTTCCAAAATTTTCCAAAAATTAGCCGAAAATTTTTTCGTAAAAATAGCTTATTTAAGCTAAAAATCTTAAATCCTGGCATTTTTGAGAACTTTTAGCGTTTCACCATGCAAAATACGCCAAAAAATACCATTTATGCAAAAACTCTCCCCCCCCCCCGAAAATTTCTTGCCCCCCCCCCGGGGCCCCGGGGGCCCCGACCCCGCGAAGCCCCCCCCCCGAAGAAAATCCCTAAAAAAAATACCTCGGCTAGGGCCCCCCATGGGTGTGCGACCTGTTTGGGTGGGGGGGGGGGGGGGGAGTAAAAAGTTCAAATCTGGCTTGGGGGGGGTCTCAAAAATCGGAAATTTTCAAAAAAACTACCCAGACTGTACCGAAATTTTTTTCAGCTAAAAATGGCCCTTTTTGGACATAAAATCGACTATTTCGACATAAATTTAATAAAAAACCACTCGTATTGCGTTTAAACGCCTATTTTTAGCGTTTTTAACTGTTTCTAGACAATTTTTTCAGAAAATTTTTGAAAAATTGCAAAAATTTAGCATTTTCCTCTTGTTTGGATCCCATTTTAGTGGGGGAGGGGGGGGGTCTGACCTCGGCTTGGGGGGAGTAGTCGAGGTCGGGTATGGGGGGTGGGGGGCCTGGCCTCTCCGTGGGGGGGGTCTCACAGGGGGTAAACTGTAGCCTGGTTCACCTATGGTGGGGGTTCAGAAAAAAGTAGGTAGGGGGGTTTGGCAAAAAAGTGGGGGTGGGGGGTCGCGAAAAGTCGATTTGGGGGGAGGGGTAGGAAAAAATTTTTAGGGGGGGGTCGGCATGACCTCTCCATTTGGGGGAGAGGCCCCCCCTCCCCCTAACACACCTATGCCCCCCTCCCCCTTTTTTCGCCAAACCCCCTCCCTACTTTTTTCTGAACCCCCAACCCCACTTTTTTCGCCAGCCACACCTATGATGGCCCCCCCCAGATTTTTTGCCCAGCCACACCTATGGCCCGGACCCCCCGGACCCAGGGGGGTGGTCAGGATCATCTACGTACCTATCTGGGCAAAAGCTACCTAAAAACTAATGCCAAATTTGAATACTACGCACCGAAAAACCTATATATAGGCGAGATTTTAGTCTGCTGCTACCTTTGATATAAAATTTTTGGTCAGTCACGTGACCATAGTTTCAAGGGAAATTTTGGTTGGGGGAGGAGTGAGCTCTGGAAATTTGGTGGTCTACCCACGAAATGTGATGGGGGTACCTACCAGTTACCACCCCCAAATTGGGACCTCAGGAAATCCAAAAATGACCTAAAAATGCAAAATTTTCTGTATTTTAACGCTTTTTCCTTGAAAACAAGGCTTGTTTTGACTTTTAGTAAAGCTTGAGAAAAAGTTTTCAGAAAATGACCATTTTTGGGCACAATTTGGCTAACTTTTTGGTTCCAAAAAGGCATAGGTGTAACGGGGATTTGGGTTGGGGGGGCCCTCCCCCGGAATTTGTGGGGGGGCACCCTTTTTAGACCCCCCCCAAACCCCCCACGACCCCCCAAACCTCCCCCAATAAAATTTTTCTATTTTTATGTCAAAAATCGCATTTTCAGCCATTGCTAATGCCAAAAACCTTTCAATTATGAAGTAATTTTGACATTAGACAGGGGCAGTAGCGTAGGTACAAAAAATTTTCAGGGGGGGCGGTTTTGACCGAGGACTTTTGAGGGGGGGGGGGTAAAATTTTCTAGTTTTGCGTAACATGCACATTGCGTATTATACTGCAAGTTTTCCTATTAATTCAAAAATATTCTATGGTTCATGTCAGAGATGAAACCGGGTCACTTAGACTTGACCCGGTGACCCGGTAGACCTCTGACCCGGTGACCCGGTGACCCGGTATTTTCAGAATTTCTGAGTTACGGCTGTAAAAAACTAAGAACTAAGTTTTTGGTGGGGGGTGAGCGCCTTTTACTCATTTAACGCATTTTTGGTGCCTTACGCTTGAAATATGTTCTTATTGAAAAATATTGTTTGTATCCTAAAAGCAGTTTGTCGGAAAATATTTAGATCTTTCAGCAAAAATTTTGATTCAAAGACCACAAAGAAAGAGGGTCGGCCGTCAAAGACACTTACCCAATATGCGGTAACAACATCAGAAATTAAACTGAACACCGCTGGGAAAGCATGAGTCTTACTGCGTCCGGATGATTTAACTTTAGCTTAATGGAAAAATGTTTTCTCGTTTTATTAATTTCACTAGCCTTTCTCGTTTTGTTAGTTTCACTAAAAATATCGTTACTATCAATTTTAAAGAAAGATTTTGCCAAAATATTTATTACAGCAAAATTGCTTATTGCGTCAGAAACGGCAAGACAGGGTCTCTCAAAAAGTCTGTATGATGTCTATCGTTGTTTCAGTTGTCGACAATGTGCTATTCAAACTGGTCACTTTTTACAGTTCCACAATCTATAGCAAAAAATAAACGAAGCTAAAATTTTAGAACAAAGTATGCAACTAAGGATATATATTTAGAGGATATTTAGAGGAAAGCACTTGATTTCTTGGTTGAGGATGAGGGTTTCACTCTGAGGAGATTCATATGATATTATTTTTAACTTTTGTAACTGAAGTTTAATGCAATAACTGCTCAAGACCCAAATCTGAAAGTTTTATAATAGGGACGAGACGTTCACGCTTCTTGAGAGCATTCTTGAGAGCTGGCTGAATAAAGTATTTGCTGTTTGTGCTAAATAAAAATTAAAGTGTTGGATATCAAAACTTTGGAGAAAAAACAGGAGAAAAATCTGAAATAATATGTTTACATGCAGAAAATTTGAAAATTTGTAAACACCGAGTCCAGACCGGTGACCCGGTCCACTTAGTGACCCGAACTGACCCGGTGACCCGGTTTCATCTCTGGTTCATGTTTTCGACTTGTTACAACTGAAAACGAAATCCTAAGTCTCAAATGGGGGGTCTGGGGGACGGCGCCCCCCAGAAGTTGAGAAATTTTTTAAATTTCGTCATGAAACGCTATTGAAACATTTAATTCTTTATAATAAATGATTTTTCAATTGACTAACAACATTTTCTAACCTTTATTTGCTATTTTCTACGTTTACTGTCTTGTCCGAAAACTGAAACTATTAGGATTATCCCATTAAGAACTGCGTATTCTGATCATATCAACCAATTATGCCAAGGCTGATTATGTTGGGAATAGCGCAGATAACAGCAAAACTGCAAAGCAACTTATAAATACAAACATTTGTTAGCATGTTTGATGAAAAATAATAATTTTGATAATCTAAATAACCAAAATTCGCGCCGGAGGCGCCAAAATTTTTTAATTGTGTAGAAAATGCATAATGTTGAGCTGATTTGAAGCATTAATGTAAAATTTGTGTGTTTCTAATAAAGTTAAACGCCCGCGCTCCGCGCGGGCGTAAAATTTTTCTTTTGCCCAATTTTTTCAGGGGGGCAAAGCCATTATTTCGGGGAGGGCGGCCGCCCCCCCCCGCCCCCCCCGTATCTACGCTAGTGGACAGGGGTTTTAAACTCGAAAACTTGATAGCCAACATGTTTCTAAGTCTAAAATAAGGTTAATATTGAGACAGAAAGTCCATAAAGGCGTTAAAAACGTGTATTTCTCGCAATAATAAACACTTTAAGCCAGAAATTTGGAGTTTTTTGAAAAATTTTGCAGAATTTACCCTAAAAATACCCAATTTTTGGCAAATTTTTCGCGCCTTCGGCGCGACTCCCCCCCCCTCCCCCAGTTGGGGGGGGGCCGGGGGCCCCCAAAAATTTTTGGGGGGGTTTGTAAAAATGGCTGGGGGGGTTACCCCCCCCAATTACACCTATGCCAAAAAGGGCCGGGGGGGGGGTTGGTTCCCCCCCACTCCCCCCCCTAACACATCTATGTTGTCAGCCGTCTAGGTGGGTGATTTTTTGTGAATTTTCGGGGTGATTTTTTTGTGAACATTGCTGTAAAAACCCGAAAAGTGCCATTTCGCCGCTGGAGGATCCAGTACAGGTCCAATTGTGGATTTTAACAGACAATTCTTCGTAAAAACCCGTTCTCTACACGATAAACTGATAAGTTTTACCAAATAACATCGTTTTTAGCATTTTTCAAAAATTACCCTATGTTTATTTGTTAAACCTCATGAAACCTGTCCAGTTGATGCTGCATTTTCAAATTGGATTCAAATTTGGCCGAAATATAGTCAGTTTTTTGAAAAAATTATATAAAACTATGACTTAAAATCGTTACAGACACTTAAAACGCTAAAAACAAGACTTATTTTGAAAATAAGGGCTTCGGCTTATATACTCACTGAAATTTTTGCATTTTTGTTAGTAATGGGCCTTCCAACTATCTCCAGTAGCTTGAACCAGGAACTGGTTCAATTTTGAACCAGTTGAACCAGATCTGGCCAGCCATGGGTCGGATCACCAAAGTAACACCACCAGTGAATTCCCCAGGCCCAACAACCTTTGTATGCAATATTTCAGCCTTTCAGCTAATCTCCAGTAGCTTGAACCAGGAACTGGTTCAATTTTGAACCAGTTGAACCAGATCTCGCCAGCCATGGGTCAGATCAGCAAAGTAACACCACCATTGAATTCCCCATGCCCAATAACCTTTGTATGCAAGATTTTAGCCTTTCAGCTATCTCCAGTAGCTTGAACCAGGAACTGGTTCAACTTTGATCCAGTTGAACCAGATCTCGCCAGCCATGGGTCAGATCAGCAAAGTAACACCACCATTGAATTCCCCATGCCCAATAACCTTTGTATGCAAGATTTTAGCCTTTCAGCTATCTCCAGTAGCTTGAACCAGGAACTGGCTTAGCGTTGAACCAGTTGAACTAGATCCGGTCAGCCATGGTTATCGCCAAAGTAACACCACCGGTGAATTCCCCAGGCCCAATAACCATTGTATGCAAAATTTCAGCCTTCTAGCTATCTCCAGTTGCTTGAACCAGGACCTGGTTCAACTTTGAACCAGTTGAACCAGATTTGGCCAGCCATGGGTTGGATCACCAAAGTTACTCCACCAGTGAACTCCCCATGCCCAATAACCTTTGTATGCAATATTTCAGCCTTTCAGCTAATAGCTTGGACCTAGCTTGAAGCTAGCTCCAGTAGCTTGAACCAGTTGAACCAGATCTGGCCAGCCATGGGTCAGATCAGCAAAGTTACACCACCGGTGAATTCCCCAGGCCCAATAACCATTGTATGCAAGATTTTAGCCGTTCAGCTATCTCCAGTAGCTTGAACCAGGAACTGGTTCAGTTTTGAACCAGTTGAACCAGATCCGGCCAGCCATGGGTCGGCTCGCCAAAGTAACACCACCGGTGAATTCCCCAGGCCCAATAACCATTGTATGCAAAATTTCAGCCTTCTAGCGTTCTCCAGTTGCTTGAACCAGGACCTGGTTCAACTTTGAACCAGTTGAACCAGATCTGGCCAGCCATGGGTTGGATCACCAAAGTTACACACCAGTGAACTCCCCATGCCCAATAGCCTTTGTTTGCAAAATTTCAGCCTTCTAGCTACCTCCAGTAGCTTGAACCAGGAACTGGTTCAACTTTGAACCAGTTGAACCAGATGAACCAGGCGAGATACGGTGTCGGCACTATGCTCATCGTGTTCAGCGACCCCGATTTACTGTAACGCTGTTTTTGCCCGTTTTTAGACTATTTTGAAATTTTCGGACTTAGAAATTTTTCAGCTTGAAGGTGTCCAAAAACGCTATTTTTTCCATTTTTGACCATCTATAAAAATCGAACCAGATCGAAATTCGGAAAAAACATAAACTTGCTAAGTACCATTGCCTAGATATTCAAAAAATAGTATAGACAAATTTTTCCTATGGGCCGTTCGAAAAATCGAGTTAACACAAAATTGACAAAAATCATGCTGAATACAGAGAAAAAACCCCACTTTCAAACCCGTAAGAGAAAGTTGATTTTGTCAACGTTCATTTTTTCCGGGCAAGTTTGGTATCATTCGAAAGCTCTTGGCCTGGAGATTTCAAAAATGTAAATATTAGCTCTTAATTCCTTCCCGTTAATTAGTTATACCTAATTAGCACTTTTCAAAATCCGCAAAGTGCCTTTATAGCTCATATTATGGGGGGCTCTCCGAGTTCCCCATGACTGGGCTTTTTTTACTGGGGGGGGGGGCGGGCGCCCCCCCACTCGACCCCTTCCTTCCCCCCCACTCGACTACACCCCCACTTTTTTGGGCTTCCCCCACTCACTATAAGGTGCCCAGAAAATTCCAAATTTCAAGAATTTTGGTCAAAATATTCAAAAATTTTTTGGTCAAAAATCTGTGCTCAAACTCAAATTTTGAGCACTTTTAAGCATAGTTATACCAGTATATGTAGAAAACATGCTGTTTTTACTGCATTTGCCAATTTTAGACCACTTTAGATCCTCCCCCCCCCCCCCTTTGGGTTCCCCCCACTAGTGGGAGGGGGGCCCCCCACTCTCCCCACACCCACTTTTTTCGCCTAGAACACGCCCAGTTTATATATATGCAAAATTCATAGGATGACTGGCTTTTTCCTAGGCAAAAATTTCTGGGGGGGGGGGGGAACCCCGGGGGGCGCGGATTCCTGGGGGGGGAAGAAAAATTTTTAGAAAAATGTCTAAAAACAGCTATTTTTTGCTGCTGAGCTAAAAAATTCACTATTTTTAACTTAAATTTAAGCTTAAAATAGCTAAAAAATGCTTAAAAATGGGTAAAAATTCCTTCGAAGCCGGAAAAAATTTTCAAAATTTGCCCTAAAAACCTTTTTCCGGGCACTTTAGGGTAGGGGGGGGGGGGGTTCTGGGGGGGGGGGGGGTTCTGGGGGGGGGGGGGAGGCCCGAATCCTGGGGGGGGCGATTCTGGGCTTTTTTCTAGGCGAAAAAAGTGGGGGTGGGGAGAGTGGGGGGAATCTGAAGTGGTCTAAAATCGCAAAAAATGCAGTAAAAATAGCCTGTTTTCTACATATATATATACTGCTATAACTGTGCTTAAAAGTGCTCAAAAATTGAGTTTGAGTATCAAAATAGACGATTTTTGACAAAAAATTCCGGCGACGCCGGAGAATTTTTGAAAACTTTGACCAAAAATCCTTAAAATTTGGCATTTTCTGGGCACCTTATAGTGAGTGGGGGGGAAGCCCAAAAAAGTGGGGGTAGGGCTGAGTGGGGGGAACCCAAAAAACGGGGGGGGTGCGCCCCCCCCCCAGTAAAAAAATCCCAGGAGGGTGGGGGGCACCCAAAAGTGGGGGGGATCTAAAGTGGTCTAAAATCGCTAAAAATGCAGTAAAAATAGCCTGTTTTCTACATATACTGCTATAACTATGCTAAAAAGTGCTCAAAAATCGAGTTTGAGTTTGAGCACCAAAATAGACGATTTTTGACAAAAAATTCCGGCGCAGCCAGGCCCGCACCAAGGATTTTAAAAAGGGGGAGGGGTCCAAGGTAAAATGCAACGGGGGGGTCTGGGGGGCGGAGCTTCCCAGAAGTTGAAAATTTTTTGCATTTTTGCCCCAAAACAGTACACTGGACGTAAATTTCTTGCAAAAAGTAAATTATCGCGCCGAAGGCGCGAAATGTTTTTAAAAATAACTGTTTTTGCCATAAAAATAGCAAAAATTTTCCATTTTGTCATCCCAAAAGGAGGGGTCTAGACCCCTTGAACCCCCCCTGGGTGCGGACTTGGGCGCAGCCGGACAATTTTTGAAAATTTTGACCAAAAAATCCTTAAAATTTGGTATTTTCTGGGCACCTTATGGTGAGTGGGGGGGAGGCAGGGGCGGATCCAGGGGGGTGGGGGGGGGGGGAGCGGCCGCCCCCCCGTCGCGATTCGAAGGTAGGAAAAATTAAGGAGAGAAAGGAAAAAATGCAAAAAACCAAAAAATTTTGCGCCGTCGGCGCGAATTTTCAACTTTTTAACCGCATATTTATTGTATATATACATTTGTGAAGAAAAAGCTTGAAATGCATCCGATTTTTCGGAAAAAAATTACCATTTTTGCCTAAAAATGTCAAGCATTTTAAAATATTTGTTCACTTCTTCAGTATACAGTGTAAAAAGAATTAAAGATCCGAAGGCCGATTTTGTTGCAAAAACAAAAAATTTCTTCAACTTCTGGGGGGCTCCGCCCCCCACACCCCCCGCTGGAAAATTTTTACCGCCCCCCCGTCACGAAATCCTGGATCCGCCCGTGGGGGGAGGCCCAAAAAAGTGGGGGTGGGGCTCAAAAATTGGGGGCTGCCCCCACCCCCCCCCCCCCCAGTAAAAAAGCCCAGCTACGATGTCTCATGTTATTTTAGCCAGTAAAAGTGATCTCTGCATATTGACATGAATATTGACAGAACATGATTGATACCAACGGCATAATGTCTACAGAGTTGGTTTTTGACAACCTGTTGCACGATGAATACTTTGGGAATTCTTCCTCTACTCTGTCGCCAATAATAGACAATGATACTGGTCGCCTGGTCCCATTCTGTAAAACTGTTCTTTTGCAGAAAGTAGGCGCCGTCAGGTGAGCATAACTTGTGACTTGAATATGTATATAATTATGAGAATTATATAGGGTTTTCCTCGCCGATTCTAAGATCATTTTTGCATGTATTTTTTGTTAGGATTTGATTTTGTAATGGCGCAAAAATCAAGACCTCCACCCGCAATATATTTTTAACTTTACCACTTTTCTATAAAAATGTCTATCATAGCATACGCCACCTAACAAAATGCCATCATATGTGCAAGAGTGAAGTGCCCAAAGTATCGGCTGGCGCCTAGCGCGGGATTACAGTCCCACGCCAGGCTGCAGCTGCTCCACGTCGAACTATTATTCAGTGTGTTTCAGGTGAATACGTATATATATCCTAACAAAGTTGAGTGGTAATAGCGAAAAAGCTAATCCAATATATACTGGGACTTGGGAGCATCAACCATTGACAGGAAAATTGGGGGGATCTCCAATGCCTGTTACTCCTGATTTCTCTCAGATGATGGTGTGATGGTGGGTGCCCCTGCCGTCTCCAAGCCCTTTATCCGCCACTGCTTCGCTCCGAATGTTGGCGTTTAACTGACGCATCGGATTAAGCTTAATATATAGTCCAAATTACATTGTGTTGCTATATTTTGTTTTCAGTATTCGATACTGGGATATTGCCATTTTGGTGCCAAACTTGTTTTTCTTTATTTTTCTGATGCTAAGATTCCGCAGATCTCGCGAGCGACTTCGCTCAACCAACAGTCCAAACATTACAGCTTTGTATATATTGGTTGGTTGCATTGTTTTTTATGTTTTTACTCTTTACACAATATAACTAATTAGTGATTGGCACCGGATCTTTGTTCACATCCGGAAATCCGCCTATTTTGCGTTAATCGACAGCCTTTTATCCACCTACATATTCAAAACTTAAATTCAAGAACATTTTTCGGTTTCACTTTAGTTTCAACACTGTTTCTATAGAAATTTTTGAAAAATATTTTAAATATTTTGAAACTTGTCAAGCATTTGCTAATTTTTTATTACTTTTTCTGAAATGTAGACTGATGCCAGGATATTTTCTCAAATCGGATATTGTCCGGATATAAAAATTATCCGGACTTCCAGTGCCCATCACTGATATTAGAGTGCCTAGATTCATGAATAGTATATAGTGATATTTGCGTCCAAAATCTTGAATTTAATTTAGTCTTTTAATTAATTCGTTTCGGTTATTCCAGAATTATTTTGAAAAAATTCTGACTATCAGAAAAGGAAAATTAATGTAAAATGGGCTGCTTGGCTGTGTAATCGTCTCGTACGCATTTTAGGTGTTTGGGAGTACTGTGATTGGTATTGCTCGATGCGCGGTGTCTATGTCCGTCAATGCGTCAAATTTTGAATATGTATCAGTTGCAGATAAGGTATTCTTAGTAGTTCTTCCGGGATGGAGGCGGCATTCCTGTGCCCGGGGGGACTTTTTAAATGAGCCGAAATTAGTGTTATTTGGCGTATTTGCACGTAGAACCGGAAAACGCTCTGAAAATGCCAGGATTTAAGCTAAAAATAGCCATTTTGCGAAACTATTCCAGGGGAGCAAAAATTCCGTGAGGGGCGATTTTGGGCCCCCCCGCAAAACATACCCTGGTATATATATTAGGGATGCACCGGGGCCCCCGGCCCCGGCACCGGGGCCAGGCCCCGACCCCGGTAGTCAGACCCCGGCAGGGGCGCACATAAGGGGGGGGGGCGGCCACCCCCCCCCCGAAACCAGATGTAAAGGAAAATGTTTATTGTCCGCGCGTAGCGCAAACGTAAAATTTCAAAAATTTTCGCGCCTTCGGCGCGAAATTTACCTCACTTTTGCTTAATTTACCCTTATTTCAGCGTTTTAAACCTTTTAATAGCAACTTTTTAAACTTTTCCAAAAATTTTCGCGCCGTCATCGCGAAATTTTTTCCATTTTTGCTGAATTTACGCTTATTTTTGCATTTTAAACGTTGGTGTCCAAAATTTTTCAACTCTGGGGGGCGATGCCCCCAGACCCCTCCCAATTTTTCTGAGGTCCGCCCCCACTGAAAAAAGTTCCTATGTGCGCCACTGGGCCCCGGCCGCGGTGGTCAGGCCCCGGTACCGACCGGGGCCAAAAATTAGCAAAATTTTGTAAAGTTTTGAATTTTTTGACCAAAATTTTGAATTTTCGAAAGCCAAAAAGTGTTACAAATCGTTTGTTTTCCCGCCGATATGAATGAAAACAACGATAGTAACGTTTGTATCATAGGGGTCGCGGTAGCGACCCCTATAATATGAGTGCTTAAGGTCAAATGACAAGTGTAAAACAAGGCTGCGCAGGAGCTGCGCAGATTATGTGCGCAAAAAATTGTACGTGTCGAGTTTAGTATGTGTGCGAAGTTTCATCCCCGTACCGCTTTCCGTTAAAAAGTTGCCCCAAAAATCGCTTACGAGAGTGATGTTTTTTCCGGTTTCTCTGATTTGATGTCTCATAAGGGGGTTTTGTAGGCGTAAACTAGAGAAAATTTTTGCCTATGAAAACCATATATATTCTTGGAGTACTCAACAAAAATAAGCCGATAGGCTAGTTTTTATGCTTCCCGGGGGTAGAAAAGATTTTTGGCTGGGGTCCAAATTAAAGAACCACAAAACAAAACAAAGATTAATGTGGACTATATTAATAAAATTATGACAGTAAAATTGTAGACTGTTGTGGTATAGAAATAAGAGGTGCAAGAGCATTGTGCCAGATTATATATAGGTGCATCATTTTCATATACGGACCGCCTTGTTATGCCCGACTGACCTGATTGTCGGACTCATCAGGGGCTTACAATCAGATTATTTTAGTGATTAAATTAACCACCCATTTTTAGATAAAAAGTCGTTTCGTCCCCTGGCGACCAACTCCAGACATACGTGATGTTAGAAGCACGCATACAATTAGTGCATAAATACGTATATACATTGATACAATAGACACAACAAAAGCAGTGATAAACTAAGCTGTACTTAGTGAAAGATCAGTGATTATACCCCAACGTAAACGCAGGGTTTGCGATAAGGTGCCGTCATCCTGAGCGGATGACAGCTTTTCATAAGAGATCCTCCAAGCGGAGGATTTTCATAAAGTGGTTAACATAAACAATAGAACACAAGTACCACAACAGCGATATTTAATGTCCATTATTTAAATAAAACCATCAAATTTGGGTGCGAATCCGTTAAATCCGTTAAAAAGTTGCCCCAAAAATCGCTTACGAGAGTGATGTTTTTTCCGGTTTCTCTGATTTGATGTCAACTAGAGAAAATTTTTGCCTATGAAAACCATATATATATATTCTTGGAGTACGCAACAAAAATAAGCCGATAGGCTAGTTTTTATGCTTCCCGGGGGTAGAAAAAATTTTTGGCTGGGGTCCAAAGTCGGTCAAAACGCTAAAATGACCCAAAAGTATGCTTAACATTAGCCGTAATAAGTCAGATTGCGCTATATATGGGGCTAAACTAATTATATACTTGGCGTAATGCTAGACATGTTGGGGTTGTAAAATCTTGAATTCGTTTTCCGATAAGTTGCACCATTTTTGGGTACTGGCCGGCCAAAGTTGGTGAATTTTGGGTCCGACTTTGAACTTAGTTTTTTCGCTTATTTTTCAAGATAGACTTCTCAAATCTTGCATATAAAGGTTTTCGGGGGCGGAGAATCCATTCCCGCCATCAGTTTTGCTGCGCGATTCACCCGATTTGCTGGGCTGGTTCCACTTGACCGTCTGAGGGGTCAGGTCGGAAACCGATTCCTGGAGGTCCATAGTAGGCTTTACTTGGCCTCTCCAAACTTTGTCTATAGGGGTTTTCTGGTGCGCCCAGCTCATTCCCGGTGTCCGTTTTGCCGTCCGACCTACCCATCTCGCTGGGCTGGTTCCACTTTGCCGTCTGGAGGGTCCGGTCAGTACCGACTTCCGGGAACCAGGGGCGTATCCAGGGTGGTGGTCCAGGGGGTCCGGACCCACCCCTTTTCGGAAGATTTTTTAAATTTCCGGCTATTTTTGGCCCAAATTTGGTCATTTTTGTCAAAAAATTAGGTCCGGACCACCCCCTTTTCGGGTTGGACCCCTTCCTTTTCAAAATCCTGGATACGCCCCTGCCGGGAACCAGCGTTTTTTTTTCAAAATCGGATTTCATCAAATTTTCGTCATTTTTATTTTCTGAACGTCATTTTTATTTGTCCAACGTCAACAATAAATTTTTGCATAAATTTTTGTTTTGATTTTAGGTTATATTCCTAATTTAGGTTGAATTTTACATTGTTGGTGTGTGTTGCTTCATATCTCACATTGTCCCGCTAATTCTACATACTCATATAATAATATCTGGTGTCAATGTATGTATCATGTTTTTGAGCATTAACAATGACGAGAACAACCGGATACAGTTTGGGGTGTCAGGGGGGCGGAGCCCCCCAGAAGTTGAAGAGATTTTTCCTTGTTAGATGAAATCATTCTTAAAATCTTTAATTCTTTTCATTTTGCAGAAACAAGACAATTTTTAAAAATTTACAGTTTTTTGAGCGAAAATAATTCTATCCAAAAATCTGGTAAAAACTTTGGAAATATGCGTATACGCGCGAGCAAAATTTTTTCTGTTTTTCCTGTTGTACATTTTCCTACCTTCAAATCGCGACGACGGGGCTGCCCTCTTCTTCTTCTTCTTCTGCATCTTCCTGGACCGTCGTGAGCAGGCTCAATGCGGTTGGACCAACTAGAGTCGGCCCACATCCCGGAGATAGGCAAGGACCCTGGGGGGGACCCCTCGAAAGGATGTCAAGCCTGGGCCGGGACCCGAAGTGCAGTCGTCTAGCGCCCCTGTGAGCGGGGCAGTGGAGTAATAGGTGAGGCAGGTCTTCTTCCGGAGCTGAGCAGTCAGGGCAGGCGGGGGACGGAGAGATACCCATCCTGTACCTCTACTTGGCCAGCAGGAGGGAGTGACCGTTACATCTCAGCTGTGAGAGAGTCACCCGCTCCTTCCTGCTGAGACCTTGCTCCAGTTCCAGCGAAACAGGTTTATTCCCGTCGAATGTTCCATTTGTATCATCGGTTTTCCAAAGCCGCATGCATTCTTCACGGATATATCTTTTAACGGCGGCTTTGGCGGTGGTGTAGTCCAACTCCACGTTTTCCTGCTCCATTTCAGTTCCCAATTTAGCAACAGTGTCAGCTGCTTCGTTGCCAGCAACATCGATGTGACTGGGAGTCCACTGAACCGTGACATGGACCCCGATCTTCTCCAAGTCTGCCAGTAGCTTCCATATACTGATGGCCGTCGGGGTACTCGCGGATTGGCAACCAGCTTTGAGATTACCGGCGAGAGACAACGAATCAGTACATACCCTGGCCTCTCTGAAAAGGCTTCCGTCCTCGGTTGCTGCAGCAGCAGCACCAGCCACATCAGCAGCAAAATGATCTTTCGCCCCGCTGAGAGCCTCCCTGAAAGCAATTTGGTCCGCTCTGAAGCTGGAGCACAGGGGACCAGCCATGCTGTTGGCTGCTTAATGCAACGTCGTTGCGGAATAAAATAAGCGAGTTGCGTTTACTACTTCGAGAATCTAATGAAAAACCTGCAGCTATTTTTATTACGGAAACATGGCTAGATCCTGATGTGGACGTGGGTAGTGGATCTTGGTCTTTGGATAACTATGTTATGTATAGACGTGATCGTGAGGGCTTTGGGGGAGGAGTAGCGGTTTATGTAAGAAGTGATTTAAAGCATGAATTTCTAACTAATCTCAATGATCCAAATGTTGAAAGCATATGGATAGATGTTTGTTTCAATCGTGAGAATATAAGATTTGGCACATTTTATCGTTCGCCAACTCCAGGAATGTCTGATGTTAACGCTATAATAGATAACATTACAACTGGCATTCAAAATTGTAATAAATTTTATATCTTAGGGGATTTTAACTTTCCAAACATAAACTGGAGCATCCCCTACTGTCCTGGTGCAGGCGATGCTGCTATCTTTTTAGATTTTATTACAAGTTTTGGTATTTGTCAGTTTGTTACTGAATCTACTTGTGTGTTACCGCCCTACAATACACTTGATATTGTACTTGGGGATTCTGAATATAGTGTTAGAGAGGTCAAGGTTTTGGCTCCCTTGGGAGGTAGCACTCACAATGTTATATCCTTCTGTTTGAACGTTGATGTGTGTGCTGTCGATGAAGGTGTAAATGGCTTTGATTTCAAGAGAGCGCGATTTGCTGATATTAATGTTTTTCTGGATTTTATTGACTGGAATGTGTTATTTGCTGCATGTAATAACGTGGACGACATGTGGAATGTGTTTGAGAATGTACTAAATGAAGCTATTGCATTGTTTGTACCCAAGTTCAGTGGTGGGAAAAAGCAGCGCTTTCCTGTTTCTGTTGCCACTAAGCGCTTGTTTAATAGGAAGCGCCGGAGTTGGAAAAAATATAAGATTACAAAAAGGCAACTAGATCTTGTTGCGCATAGGAAAATTAGTTCAAATCTAGCTCAAGCTTTGAAAGAAGATCAAGTAAAGTACGAACACACTATTTCAAAAGAGCAAAATTTAAAGAGATTTTATGCTTATGTTCGGAAAACATTGAATAACAGGGAAACTATTTCGAGTTTGAAACAGCCCAATGGGGATGTAATTGTTGATGATGTAGATAAGGTCGAAGTCCTTAATGCGGAATTTTCTTCTGTTTTTGTTGATGATGATGGTGTAAACTTGGCGTTTGATACTAGGTGTAATGATGTAATGCCTGATGTCTATTTTGGGGAGGAGGTGGTGAGAACATTGCTGAAAGCCCTGAAACCAAAATATTCAAGTGGACCAGATTGTATACCTTCAATACTCCTAAAGAAAGTTGCTGATAGAGTAGCATTTCCATTATCAAAAATTTTTACAGCGTCGTACGAATCTGGCCAGGTACCTGTACAATGGAAAAGAGCTAATGTTTGTCCAGTTTTTAAAAAGGGTTCCCGGCAGCTCTCAAAAAATTATCGACCTATAAGTTTAACAGTGGTCTGTGCTAGACTAATGGAATCAGTGATACGAAAAGCCATGCTATCACATATGAAAGTAAACAGATTAATTTCTGCTGCACAGTTTGGGTTCCAACCTCGCAAATCTACTGTTACGCAATTAGTAACATCACTAAGCGATTGGGCATCTTGGTTGGATAGTGGAAAATGTGTTGATGTGATATATATTGATTTGGCTCGTGCTTTTGATACTGTATCCCATTCAAAGTTAATAGATAAATTGGTAAAATATAAATTTGGAGATAAGGTAATAGTTTGGCTAAAAAACTTTCTTTCCGGTCGGCAGCAAAGAGTGGTGATAAATACGGTTTGTTCTCAGTGGATCGATGTTAAAAGCGGAGTACCTCAAGGTTCGGTATTAGGACCTCTTTTGTTTCTAATTTTTATCAATGATTTAACAGATGTTATAAATGACAGTCATATAAAATTGTTTGCTGATGATGCTAAGTTGTATGGGCCTGTCAAAGGAATTGAATGTCAACAGCGTATGCAAGAGGATTTAAATCGTATTTGTAGTTGGATTGCAGATTGGCAGCTGACTATCTCTGTTAATAAGTGTGCTGTACTGCGTTTATTTCCTCAAGGAGTATCCTCTGATGTACACTTAGATCACACCTACACTCTCAATGGAGCACCCCTAGCCGTTGTCGATTCCATGAATGACCTTGGTGTTTTAATTGACAAAAATTTGAATTTTGCCCCACACTGTGCCAAAGTAAAAGCAAAGGCATGTCAACGAGCTAATTTGATTTTTCGAGTGTTTTCATGTAAAGATAGGATATTTCTCAAAAATATGTATGTAACATACATACGCCCTATTTTGGAATATGCAACCCAAGTTTGGAGTCCTCGCTACTTAAAAGATATACACTTAATTGAATCCGTGCAGCGTTCGTTTACAAAAGAATTCCTGGTCTGAGAGACCTAGATTATCATACGAGACTTACAATTCTGGAGCTGGATAGCTTGGAAATGCGTAGGCTTGTATATGACTTGTGTTTGTTATATAAAATAGTGTACGGTATTGAAGATATCCGTTTTGAATCTATGTTTGCGTATGCTAATATTGCAAGTGCTAGGGGCCATAATTTGCGTCTTGATATCAGAAGAGTAAACAGGGTGCAAACACAATTTCTCTATAACCATAGAGTTTGTGCCATTTGGAATAGCTTGCCACAGGAAATTGTCGAGTCATCTTCTTTTCACATTTTTAAAAGGAAGCTGTTAAATTATAAGGATCAACTAGATTATTTCATCCGAGGGTAAAGTATACAATAAGACTATTTTATTCTAGCAAGGTTAAAACTAACATTTTATTTATTTTTTGCATTTGAGTTCGTAAGTTGGGCGCACCTAGGTGGTTCTAAAAATTAACCATGTGCGCTCTGTATCAGCCCCCACAGCGAGTACTTTAATTATGGAATTTTAGGGTCTGTTGTAGTATATATGTGCGTACGTATTATTGTTATTCTTGCTATCTGACAGTACGTGTGCTGGGCTTGCACGAATACTGGAAGATTAATCTTTAAAGACGACCCTATGACTCGTAAATGTAGTATTTGTTAAATTTTTCTAATTAAAGGCGGGGAAAGCGCCGAAAAAGATAATGAATGAATGGTTACATAAATGCATAAATGATATTTATGCATATATGTTTATAGGCATGCTGCGTGCCTCTATCCATAGAGAAGCCTGTGTAACAAAGCTCCACTGTTGGGTCTGCCCAGCATCAGGCTGGAGAGTGCCACCGGTGTGATATAGAAGTCATACTTTTAGTTGCAACTGATAGTGTAATATTAAACATCTATGATATCGATTAACTATAGCTTCGTTACAGCTCTATGGTTAGTGGGTAAGTAGATGACTGGGTAAGTAGATAGGGCGTAGCATGCCGACGCCAAGGGGAACTGAGGCCGAGCATGTATACATGCTCAGGCAAATTGATATTATATATATATATATATGAATATACATATATATACGGCAATATATATATGTTTATATATCTACCATATAGTGTATATACGTTAGATGTATATACAACACTAGTGAATTCATATGCATACTTTTATTCCTGTCCCTTTTTCTTTTGCTTGTTTTCGAGAACCCAAAAATTCCCTATTTAAACCATTCTTCGTTTAGCAGTCTTTAAAATATCGTAAATATATAATTCTCAAGCGTTTTTTTTAGCCTTTTTTTTATAATTTCCATCTTTCAGTAAACTAAGAAGTCTCAGTAGGTGTTTGTGCTTTCATTGGGGTCGCAAAGATAGTTGCTATCTTTATGCCAACTATATCTTCTGCTATACGTATATAGCTATTGTTTTTTGATTGTTGAGCTGACTGTTATATTTTATTGTTTAGTTTATAACTAAGGCTTATAGAATGAAAGCACAAATACTAGAGGTGGGCCCCTCATCGCATTGACATTGTATGTACGTACATATTACATACAAACAAATAATGAATTGCGTATGAGGGGGGCGGATACTCACAACCATTCATTCATTCTAGTGATGTGCGCTGAACAAATTGCCCGCTCCGGAGCTCCGGCCGGAGCGGGCTGTCGGAGCACCGGAGCTCCGGAGCTCCGGAGCTCCGCGGAGCTCCGACTGGTTGTGGAGGTTAAAATTGTAAAAATTTTATTTTAAGCTAAGTAAATCTTTTTGCAATGAAAAGCACGTCTACTCACTATAGCGCTTCGTATTCTTATGCTTAAAATCTGATTTTTTTGCTATACACATTTGTTCTATTTGCTAGCCTGTATTTTTGATCTGAAATGAGTTCAGACTTCGACAACTTTTCACGACTTGTGGCTGTTTCATTATGCATTAGATATATTGCGTTTACATAAAAGCCAATGTTAATTCACTGCCGTTCAGTTCTAATGTCTCACTTTTTCAAGATTTGCTAAGTTTAAATTTTATAGATTAGGACTCCATAAAATTCGTTACGAGAATTTCGTCAAAAATTAAATATTTGAATCCATGCAGAATTATTGCAAATTTAACAAACGTGGACCAGATTTGCTTTTATCCACTGTTTTAACTTTTAAAAAGTATATATGTAATCATTAAATAAATTTGAACAAGGAGAAATTACATGTATATATGTCTGAAAAAATATTAGAAAAGATGTGGGAGATGAAAGCAAAGAAAACATTTGTAGACATTGAAAGTTTACGTAGAAGAGTATATTTGATCGGAAAAGGGAATATATAATTGATGGATTAATTTATGAATTAATGGCAATTAATTAAATACGTTGTATTGAAACAATTCTTAGAGGTCGTAGCTTAGAATTATATTTAAATTTTCATTTTGATCATCTGGACAGGTTGGAAAAATTGTCTCCAGAAAACGAATCATACAGCAGTCTTGAGACAGTAGAAAAATTATATATTAAAAATAATTCATTTTCTTACGCAGTGTTCGTGAGACTACAGCAAGAAATCATGAAAACTCTTAAAATATTTTATTATTTCCAAGTTATGAGCAACAGACAGGCATCAAAGCTTGAAAATGGCTGCTCCGGGTACCCGGAGCTCCGGAGCTCCGGAGCTCCGGAGCAGAAGCCCGCTCCGGAGCACCGAAAATCGGAGCTCCGCTCCGGAGCTCCGTCGGAGCGGAGCTCCGGCGCACATCACTAATTCATTCATTCATTCGAACAGTAATCCGGTGCATTAGCGTACCTCGACTCCCGTCATACACTACAGCACCTGAACCTCCGGCCTGATTGGCATCTTTCACAGCACCATCTGTCCAAATCAGCAGATCGGCAGATGGAAGCTTCGCCAAGGCGGCAAGGGTGAGTTGCTTCAGCTGATGCGGCAGTAGATCTTTGTTTCTCGAGCCGTTGAGACCAATGCCAGTATGTACTGTGACATTGCCAGGCGAGTTCCATGGTGGGATTGACGGAAAACAGAGCGGCTCTCTTCTATGCCTGGAAAGGCCAGCCGCTTCAGAGACTTGCCGACCCATAACTCTCCAGGAGTTCTGACTTGGGAGACGTTGATTGACCGACCGCAGGCACGCCTCAGATCTGGGATTGTCTGCCGGCAGTCTGATTGATTTTTCATAAGCAATTCCAACCAGTTCCTTAGCTCGCAGGTGTAGAGGAATTAGACTCCAGTCTAACGTATTCGGCAGGAGTCCCTGGAAGGCACCCAGTGATTCGCCGGGCTGCCTGGTTTTGTATAGTTTCCAGCTTCTCAGCGCTGGTCTTGGAGACTGAGGGATACCACGCAGACATAGCATATTCTATTAGGGACCTTATGTAGGAGATGAACAGAATCCTCAGATCTTCTTTTCCAGGTCCCCATTTGCGGCCAGCCAAGGCACTAAGAATGGCAAGCCTCGGTCGAGTCCTCTGCTTCAGTTTCAGGCAGTGAGGAGCGAAACAGAGCTTCCAGTCGAAGGTGACTCCCAAGAAAGATGGATTTGGATCATAGGGTATGGGCCTGCCAAAGAGCAGCAGCGTCGGTCGATAGCTGGATTGTTTATTGTGTGTGGTGAAGATACAGGCTTGGCACTTTTCCACGTTGATTTCTAGGCCCCATTTCGTTGACCAGTCAGCAATCTGATTAAGTGCAAGTTGTAGCTTCTCTTCTGCTTTCTGGATGTTGGAGTCAGAGGACCAGATGGCGAGATCATCTGCATAGATGCTTCCTTCAACACCATCCGGTAGGCCTTCCAGTATATCGTTTATGAAGACAATGAAGAGAAGAGGAGCAAGCACTGATCCTTGTGGGACGCCTTGATGGATTATTTTCCACCTGCTGAATCTTCCACCCAGTTTGACCCGGGCCTTTCGGTCCGAGAGGAAAGCCTTGATCCAACGAATACAGCAGTTAGGGACCTTTAGCTCCAGCAATTTCTGATAGAGGCCGTCTCCAGATATGGTGTCAAAGGCTTTAGAGAAATCGATCAGGGCCATAGCTGTCCGCTTGGCCGGAGGTTTCTGCTGAAAGCCATCCGCTACTGACTGAATTATCCTGGCTACCTGATCTTCGGTTCCACGGAGTTGACGGTAGCCGGCCTGCAGCGGTGACAGTCGTCCTTCTGATTCGAGCACATATTGGGCCTTGATTACAGATTCCACCAGTTTAGCCATGCAACTGGTGAGACTAACCGGTCTGTAGGATGCCAGTTGATGCGCTGGTTTTCCCTTCTTCAGGATTGGAACAATGTTTGCCCTTCTCCAGCTGGTCGGTACTTCGCCGGAGATCCAAGAGATGTTGATGGGCTGCCCTCCAACAACAACAACAACAACAACTAAGGTTTATTTTGGTCAGAATTTCAATAACAGACAGAGTAGAACAAATTGACCAAAATGGGATTCGCGCAGAAGCACGATCCCCTACATTTATATATCACACGTGTAAATTCGTCATAAAACGACAACAACATATGCATAATATAAACGCTACATAGCAATTTTTGTAGGTATATATATATATATATATATATATATATATATATATATATATTGCACTACTTATGTACAGTCATGCTTCCACACTGTACTTTAGAAACCTTGAGACTATTCCATACCGGTATTACCCTATTACTAAAGAAATGTGTCCTGCAATCTAAACGGGTCCTATGCGCCTTCAACTTCAGCACACTTCCTCGAGTTCCCACAATTGATGCAAAGGTAAAGAATTCTGCGCTGTTAACTTTGTCGATTTCATGGATAATTTTAAACGCCTGCACTAGATCTGTTTTTAATCTTCGAAATTCTAACGTCTCGAGACCAGTTACCTTTAGCCTTTCAGCAAAACGGAGTTCTTGTAATTGGGGAATACGTTTCGTGAATCGTCTTTGGACTGTTTCTAGTTTTCGGATATCGCCCAATAAATAAGGAGACCATACACATGAATTATACTCAAGTAGTGGTCTAACATAAGTTCTAAACATAGCTACTAAAAATTTTACATCCCTACAACAAAAGGTTCTGAAAATAATACCTATTTTTTGGTATGCTTTGGCATAAATTTTGTCGACATGTGTCGAAAACTTTAAATCAGATGAAACAAAAACCCCAAGATCTTTCGCTACGTTAACCCTTGGAATTACCGAGTCATTAACGACAAAATCGGTCTGCAGCATTGGTTCCCCAATTTCTAGCAACAAACTCTTGTTTAAAGCAACCGAAAGTTGGTTTCGACCAGCCCAGTTGAAAACGTTTTCGGAATCGATTTTAAGATGTTCAAAATCCGCTTGTGTTTTTCCAGCCAAGGATATTTTGGTGTCATCAGCAAATATTTTAGAGTTACTGCTAACAACAGAATTAGGCAAGTCATTTATGTACAGAAGAAAAAGAATAGGGCCAAGAACACTCCCTTGCGGTACGCCACTAATAACTTCACCCCTGCTGGACAAGACATTGTTGATTTTAACATACTGTGACCGCCCACCGAGAAAACCCTTTATCCAGTTTAAAGCCCTCCCTGTCACACCAAAAGACTCCATTTTAGTCATCAATTTAACGTGAGATACAGAATCAAAAGCTTTGCTAATGTCAATATATAAAACTTTCACCCCCATTTTCATATCCCTGAAGCGGGTCCACAAATTTAAACATTCTAACAGTTGGGTTTGTGTTGAACGTTTCGACATGAACCCATGCTGATCATCAGAAATCAGGTTATTACAAAGCAGATGACGTAATAAGTATTTCTTAACAATTTTCTCCATTACTTTACAGCAGATGCTGGTCAGCGACACAGGTCGGTAGTTTTCTGGTACCGACCGAGACCCTTTACCTTTAAAAATTGGAACTACATGGGCAACCAACCAGTCTTTTGGTAAAACCCCTTCCTCGAAAGACTGTTGAAAAATAATTTGCAGAGGAACAGAGAGCTGCGTTTTAAATTTTTTCAAAAACTGAGATGGAATTTTATCTGGTCCTGAAGCAGATTTATACCGTAACGCACTGATTGCATCAATAATATCTTTCCGCGTAAACATGCAGTTTTCTAAAATATCCTGCACTGGCTGTGCTTCAGTGACAATGGGGACCCCGTTATCACAAACAAATACAGACTGAAACTGAGAATTTAACAAATTTGCCTTGTCGCTATCACAATCAGCTGAAAAATCGCCATTCGTTAGAACTGGTATACCGCTAGGTGAAGATAATTTATTCTTTACAAAACCATAAAAATTTGCACTGGATGGACTTGCTAAAACTTTTGCTTCTCGTCTTGTAAAGTAGTCCTTTATAGCCTTATCACAGCTACTGCTGACAGTTAAGTACCTATTTTTGCTTATTGGGTCAGCGGTGCTCCTGAGTTTCTTATGCAGACTTTTCTTTTTAGCTAGCAAACGTCTGATGTGCCTAGGAAACTTCTGTTTTCTACTGTTCCTGCACATCTTTTTAGGCACGTTTTCATCAATAAGATTCAAACAAATAGTCTTAAAAATTTCCCACTTTTCGTTTACGGATGACCTTTGTTGAAACAGAATTGGCCAATTTATTAATTCTAATTTCATCATTATAGCCACATAATCAGCCCTCTCCCAACATGTCACAAAACCACTCTTATCTTTAGACATATTAATATTCACATACGTAGAGAAACGAACAACACTGTGATCACCATTAGACACTGGCGGTCGAACTTCAACGTTGGACACTATATTTGGTAAATTTTCAAACACCACATCCAAAATAGCATTTCCCCTAGTAACAGACGTAACTTTCTGGGTGAACCCGTTTTCCAAAAAGAAATTTAAAAAAGCAGCCTGTGAAAAAGTCTCTGGTGCTGTTGGGATTTGCCAATCTACACCCGGCAAGTTAAAATCCCCGCACACTACAACTGGTACCTTTTTCAGGTTAAGAAAGTTTAAAACGGTTTGAAGGGTGGTCAGACAATTGACATCGGTAACGGACGAGCGGTAAAACGTTGAGAAAATGTAGGAGGATTTTGAGTTTGAATTCCGAATTTCTACGGCTATTCCCTCTAATGTTCCCAGTTCAGGTAGCGCGGTAGTTCGCTGCTTTTCAATCCACTCTTTACAAGAATAGCCAC
>JASAND010013086.1:0-22424 GCA_030248195.1 Trissonchulus latispiculum
TATTTCGGATAATTAGGTGTAATTTCTGGTAATTAGCTTCAATATGTGAAAATTAGGTGCAATATCAGATAATTAGCTGTATTTCCGATAATTAGGTGCAATTTCTGATAATTAGCTTCAATTTGTGAAAATTAGGTGCAATATCAGATAATTAGCTGTATTTCCGATAATTAGGTGCAATTTCTGATAATTAGGTTCAATTTGTGAAAATTAGGTGCAATATCAGATAATTAGGTGCAATATCAGATAATTAGCTGTATTTCGGATAATTAGGTGCAATTTCTGATAATTAGCTTCAATTTGTGAAAATTAGGTGCAATATCAGATAATTAGCAGTATTTCTGATAATTAGGTGCAATTTCTGATAATTAGCTTCAATTTGTGAAAATTAGGTGCAATATCAGATAATTAGCTGTATTTCTGATAATTAGGTGCAATTTCTGATAATTAGCTTCAATTTGTGAAAATTAGGTGCAATATCAGATAATTAGCTGTATTTCTGATAATTAGGTGCAATTTCTGATAATTAGCTTCAATTTGTGAAAATTAGGTGCAATATCAGATAATTAGCAGTATTTCTGATAATTAGGTGCAATTTCTGATAATTAGCTTCAATTTGTGGAAATTAGGTGCAATATCAGATAATTAGCTGTATTTCTGATAATTAGGTGCAATTTCTGATAATTAGCTTCAATTTGTGAAAATTAGGTGCAATATCAGATAAATAGCTGTATTTCTGATAATTAGCTTCAATTTCTGATAATTAACTTCAATTTGTGAAAATTAGGTGCAATATCAGATAATTAGCAATATTTCTGATAATTAGGTGCAATTTCTGATAATTAGCTTCAATTTGTTGATATTAGGTGCAATATCAGATAATTAGCTGTATTTCTGATAATTCAATTTCTGATAATCAGCTTCAATTTGTGAAAATTAGCTGCAATATCAGATAATTAGCTGTATTTCTGATAATTAGGTGCAATTTCTGATAATTAGCTTCAATTTGTGAAAATTAGGTGCAATATCAGATAATTAGCTGTATTTCTGATAATTAGGTGCAATTTCTGATAATTAGCTTCAATTTGTGAAAATTAGCTGCAATATCAGATAATTAGCAGTATTTCTGATAATTAGGTGCAATTTCTGATAATTAGCTTCAATTTGAGAAAATTAGGTGCAATATCAGATAATTAGCTGTATTTCGGATAATTAGGTGTAATTTCTGGTAATTAGCTTCAATATGTGAAAATTAGGTGCAATATCAGATAATTAGCTGTATTTCAGATAATTAGGTGCAATTTCTGATAATTAGCTTCAATTTGTGAAAATTAGGTGCAATATCAGATAATTAGCTGTATTTCCGATAATTAGGTGCAATTTCTGATAATTAGCTTCAATTTGTGAAAATTAGGTGCAATATCAGATAATTAGCAGTATTTCTGATAATTAGGTGCAATTTCTGATAATTAGCTTCAATTTGTGAAAATTAGGTGCAATATCAGATAATTAGCTGTATTTCCGATAATTAGGTGCAATTTCTGATAATTAGCTTCAATTTGTGAAAATTAGGTGCAATATCAGATAATTAGCTGTATTTCTGATAATTAGGTGCAATTTCTGATAATTAGCTTCAATTTGTGAAAATTAGGTGCAATATCAGATAATTAGCTGTATTTCTGATAATTAGGTGCAATTTCTGATAATTAGCTTCAATTTGTGAAAATTAGGTGCAATATCAGATAATTAGCTGTATTTCTGATAATTAGGTGCAATTTCTGATAATTAGCTTCAATTTGTGAAAATTAGGTGCAATATCAGATAATTAGCAGTATTTCTGATAATTAGGTGCAATTTCTGATAATTAGCTTCAATTTGTGAAAATTAGCTGCAATATCAGATAATTAGCTGTATTTCCGATAATTAGGTGCAATTTCTGATAATTAGGTTCAATTTGTGAAAATTAGGTGCAATATCAGATAATTAGCAGTATTTCTGATAATTAGGTGCAATATCAGATAATTAGCTGTATTTCGGATAATTAGGTGCAATTTCTGATAATTAGCTTCAATTTGCGAAAATTAGGTGCAATATCAGATAATTAGCTGTATTTTTGATAATTAGGTGCAATTTCTGATAATTAGCTTCAATTTGTGAAAATTAGGTGCAATATCAGATAATTAGCAGTATTTCTGATAATTAGGTGCAATTTCTGATAATTAGCTTCAATTTGTGAAAATTAGGTGCAATATCAGATAATTAGCTGTATTTCTGATAATTAGGTGCAATTTCTGATAATTAGCTTCAATTTGTGAAAATTAGGTGCAATATCAGATAATTAGCTGTATTTCTGATAATTAGGTGCAATTTCTGATAATTAGCTTCAATTTGTGAAAATTAGGTGCAATATCAGATAATTAGCTGTATTTCGGATAATTAGGTGCAATTTCTGATAATTAGCTTCAATTTGCGAAAATTAGGTGCAATATCAGATAATTAGCTGTATTTTTGATAATTAGGTGCAATTTCTGATAATTAGTTTCAATTTGTGAAAATTAGGTGCAATATCAGATAATTAGCAGTATTTCTGATAATTAGGTGCAATTTCTGATAATTAGCTTCAATTTGTGAAAATTAGGTGCAATATCAGATAATTAGCTGTATTTCTGATAATTAGGTGCAATTTCTGATAATTAGCTTCAATTTGTGAAAATTAGGTGCAATATCAGATAATTAGCTGTATTTCTGATAATTAGGTGCAATTTCTGATAATTAGCTTCAATTTGTGAAAATTAGGTGCAATATCAGATAATTAGCTGTATTTCTGATAATTAGGTGCAATTTCTGATAATTAGCTTCAATTTGTGAAAATTAGGTGCAATATCAGATAATTAGCTGTATTTCTGATAATTAGGTGCAATTTCTGATAATTAGCTTCAATTTGTGAAAATTAGCTGCAATATCAGATAATTAGCTGTATTTCCGATAATTAGGTGCAATTTCTGATAATTAGCTTCAATTTGTGAAAATTAGGTGCAATATCAGATAATTAGCTGTATTTCTGATAATTAGGTGCAATTTCTGATAATTAGCTTCAATTTGTGAAAATTAGGTGCAATATCAGATAATTAGCTGTATTTCTGATAATTAGGTGCAATTTCTGATAATTAGTTTCAATTTGTGAAAATTAGGTGCAATATCAGATAATTAGCAGTATTTCTGATAATTAGGTGCAATTTCTGATAATTAGCTTCAATTTGTGAAAATTAGGTGCAATATCAGATAATTAGCTGTATTTCTGATAATTAGGTGCAATTTCTGATAATTAGCTTCAATTTGTGAAAATTAGGTGCAATATCAGATAATTAGCTGTATTTCTGATAATTAGGTGCAATTTCTGATAATTAGCTTCAATTTGTGAAAATTAGGTGCAATATCAGATAATTAGCAGTATTTCTGATAATTAGGTGCAATTTCTGATAATTAGCTTCAATTTGTGAAAATTAGCTGCAATATCAGATAATTAGCTGTATTTCCGATAATTAGGTGCAATTTCTGATAATTAGCTTCAATTTGTGAAAATTAGGTGCAATATCAGATAATTAGCAGTATTTCTGATAATTAGGTGCAATTTCTGATAATTAGCTTCAATTTGTGAAAATTAGGTGCAATATCAGATAATTAGCTGTATTTCTGATAATTAGGTGCAATTTCTGATAATTAGCTTCAATTTGTGAAAATTAGGTGCAATATCAGATAATTAGCTGTATTTCTGATAATTAGGTGCAATTTCTGATAATTAGCTTCAATTTGTGAAAATTAGGTGCAATATCAGATAATTAGCTATATTTCTGATAATTAGGTGCAATTTCTGATAATTAGTTTCAATTTGTGGAAATTAGGTGCAATATCAGTTAATTAGCTGTATTTCTGATAAATAGAAGCAATTTCTGATAATTAGCTTCAATTTGTGAAAATTAGGTGCAATATCAGATAATTAGCCGTATGTATTGTGCTTCGTAATTAGTTCAATTTCTGATAATTAGCTTCAATTTGAAAATTAGGTGCAATATCAGATAATTAGCTGTATTTCTGATAATTAGGTGACAATTTCTGATAATTAGCTTCAATTTGTGAAAATTAGTGCAATATCAGATAATTAGCTTATTTGTTTAGTTTGTGAGTATTTTTGATAATTAGGTGCAATTTCTGATAATTAGCTTCAATTTGTAAAAATTAGGTGCAATATCAGATAATTAGCTGTATTTCTGATAATTAGGTGCAATTTCTGATAATTAGCTTCAATTTGTGAAAATTAGCTTCAATTTGTGAAAATTAGGTGCAATATCAGATAATTAGCAGTATTTCTGATAATTAGGTGCAATTTCTGATAATTAGTTTCAATTTGTGAAAATTAGGTGCAATATCAGATAATTAGCTGTATTTCTGATAATTAGGTGCAATTTCTGATAATTAGCTTCAATTTGTGAAAATTAGGTGCAATATCAGATAATTAGCAGTATTTCTGATAATTAGGTGCAATTTCTGATAATTAGCTTCAATTTGTGAAAATTAGGTGCAATATCAGATAATTAGCTGTATTTCGGATAATTAGGTGCAATTTCTGATAATTAGCTTCAATTTGCGAAAATTAGGTGCAATATCAGATAATTAGCTGTATTTTTGATAATTAGGTGCAATTTCTGATAATTAGTTTCAATTTGTGAAAATTAGGTGCAATATCAGATAATTAGCTGTATTTCCGATAATTAGGTGCAATTTCTGATAATTAGGTTCAATTTGTGAAAATTAGGTGCAATATCAGATAATTAGCTGTATTTCTGATAATTAGGTGCAATTTCTGATAATTAGCTTCAATTTGTGAAAATTAGGTGCAATATCAGATAATTATATTTTGATAATTAGTGCAATTTCTGATAATTAGCTTCAATTTGTGAAAATTAGCTGCAATATCAGATAATTAGCTGTATTTCTGATAATTAGCTTCAATTTGTGAAAATTAGCTGCAATATCAGATAATTAGCTGTATTTTTGATAATTAGGTGCAATTTCTGATAATTAGTTTCAATTTGTGAAAATTAGGTGCAATATCAGATAATTAGCTTCAATTTGTGAAAATTAGCTGCAATATCAGATAATTAGCTGTATTTCCGATAATTAGGTGCAATTTCTGATAATTAGCTTCAATTTGTAAAAATAGGGTGCAATATCAGATAATTAGCTGTATTTCTGATAATTAGGTGCAATTTCTGAGAAAGCGGAAATTATCTTGGTTTTTTTTGTTTTGTAATTTTTTTTTTATTAATTATTTTTTAAAGTTGGAAATTTGTTCCGAAATATGACTCAAAAAAGGCGTTTGTCTAGACCAGTTTTTCTCGAAAGTTTCATAAACTTTCTAGACATTTTAGCAAACTTTCTAGACATTTTAACGAACTTTCTAGACATATTTTCAAACGCTCAGGAACGTTTGACAGACTTTCGAGAAAGTAAGACAAATGTCTGGAAAGTTTAGGAAACTTTCGAGACAAACTTTAACTTCAGATAGAAACTTTAACTTTCGAGACAAACATTTTAGACAAAGTTTAGAGACAAAATTTTAGACAACTCAAATCTTTCTAGACATTCCTAAGTTTGGAGACACTTGACAGGTTTAGAGACAAATTACAAGTTCGAGCAAACGGTGAAGTTACAAACTAGAATGTAAGTCGTGTCATGTTTTGTTATAGACTAATTGAGTATTAAACTATAACCATTTGTTATTTGGGGATTTGGGGTGGGGGCCCAGCTCACCACAATTTTGGCAGGGCTCCTCCACCGTAATTTTGGCAGGGGCCCCTTTTTGATTACATTACATTACATTACATTGATGGCAGTATAAGTTTAATGTAACTGTTCAACCCGTAAAAAATTTTAAATGTTTGCTCTATCGGAGTGTATCGGTGTCATGAATCGTTCCCAAGAACTCTGCCATTTTACTGAACTGAACCGAAGAGCACATTAACTTCCGGAATGAAATTACACACTTTGGCCGATTTTCGAACACAAAGGTCTTTTTACAGCCACCTCACCCCAGTCAGTGCTCCGGTTAGGAGTAGTGCCAGCTCAGAATGTATGCATTTTTGAGGGAAGGGGTAGGCTGACACTTAATAATTGCCATAGCAATTATCCGAGCTGTTCAACAAGGCTATCAGTACGTCCATTACGTCCATCCTAATGAAGGTACTGTGATAGCTCCACTAGACATGCGGCTACCCCTTGACATCTCGGTAAATTGCACAAGAGGGATTTTTAAGGAGGGTGCTAGAGATTATTCTTTCAAGTGCTATACCTGACATGACTCTCCACTTGTAGCGCAGTAAGAATCGACTGCGCTACAGGAGGTTCAGACATGTGTTCAACCTACAAAAAGGAAAATTAGCTTTTTGATTTTTTTCTTCACACTTTAGAGGGTCATTTTATGTTCCTCTGAAGAGTTTGGGAACTTGGCAATTTAAATATGATTAGAAAATAAATAAACAGAAAAAGGGTGAAAATTTTTTATTTAAGTTGCAAACCAAGCATCTGGAAATGGACCGACCATCAGAATCCGAAAACTTGGTGAAAGCATCGACTAGCGTGTTTGCCTCTCTGAGTACCCAAACAGAAGGGAAGATAATATTATGTGCAGCAGGAGAATCAGAATAAACAGAAGCCACGTAAAGGTGGCTTCATACTGTGCCGTTTTAAGATTATAGCAAACAGACTGATTTTGGTTACCCAGTGCACTACTTTCCCTGCCAGAAGCTTGTGAAGAAACAAAAGGCCAAACTGTACTTGCAAGAACTCCCTATGAGTTGAACTAAATTGTTTCTGGCCCCGGAAAACTTACAATGAACAATCTGAGTGACATTAGAAGCCTGAATATTCGCTTACACCGCTATTTGGAGTGAATTTCGTCAGAGTGAACTGTTAGATGAAAATTTAGGTTCAGCAAAATGTAACAAGCGTTTCGTCAGCAGCAGTTTCGACACCGCATATCAATACCAACACGAAAATACTAAACCAACCAGGCTACAAAAATTTGAATACATGCTCAATACTTTCTAAGGAAAATTTGAACTTAGCTACAAAATTATTCAGTACAGAATAGTCTAAAATACAGAGTAATCTGTTACCACTACGAATAGCCGATATAGGGCTGGCGAAAATATTTTCAGTGGTAAGAGCTAATCTAACTATCTGCCGAGCTACAGTTGTTCAAGTTCAAAATACACGAAGTCTTTATGGGCAACCAAAGACTTGCTGTTGGAAAAGGGGAATCTGCTTAATAAGCAGTATGACATAACCAACTGGTAACAGTTTTGAGTACTTAAGCACTTTTGTGAAAAGCTCCCAGAAGCGAAAATGTCGCCACCATCTACCTTTCACCGCACTTAGAGCACTAAGTATACCATGTTTTGATGTAATACTAAATGCTACTTTCTAAAGTTGGGCGATGCGTCACCGAAACACCAGCGACGTGGACGTCTAGCATTTTCCCAACTCTGGCTTGAGTGGAGAATCCTTCCCTTGGTCTCGCGTGCACTGGGACACAAAGTGGGGTCTCCTCGACCTGTGGGGGTCTCCGGGGCCCCATGAGTCTGGACTACTGGCCGCTTACCCTCGGCCAAAACGAAGGGTCCGTTGAACCCTGCCTGGCCCGTCATACAAGCCTGGACTCCTAAAACCATACTCTCCTTGTTGCTGTTGAGGCCCAGGCTTTTAGCCTTAGACAAAACTGTAGCAACGTCCAGTACCCCAAAACATCATTCAAAAGTATCTCCTTCTTACGCCTACGGACTTCGTGCTGAGCTTTGCAGCAAGAAGTTAGCTAGTTCCGGTATCCGACTACCGCAACGACTGTACTTGTCAGCCATGTGGCGAACCTTCCAGATTCGCTTCGACAATTTCTTCAGGTATTTCAGGTGGTCATGATACGACTGATACTTCAAATCTGACTTCATCGAACGATCTGACTCATTCGACGGGTTGTGTCCAGAACGATCAGAATCCGGTCTGTGCATCGGCATGTGTGCAAAAGATTAAGAGTTACCAAAAATAGCAGAATAGCCTAACAGGTGTGCCCCCACATAATGGGAGACAGGAAAACAATTGTGGCACTGTCTGAGTGGCTACCCTCACTGAGTGGGACATTAATAAGAAAACAGGCAAGAGTAAAGTCTAATTTGAATTGGACATAATTTGCATATTCAATTTGCTGTACGTTCACTCTCAACATAAAAAATTAGCGCAATACGTCAATTCAGCTTAGTGGGCATCTGTGAGACTTCCCTATTTTAAATACTTTAGCTCATACGGATGCTGTCAAAAATAGACTAAAGCATTTTTCACATGTAGATGTAAGGGAAGCACGCATAGGAAAGATTGATAAGCCTGTAACTGCTGATGGCTCTGTGGCGTAGTTGGTTAGCATGTCTGCTCCGGAGTCAGAAGGGCCGTGGTTCGACACCCGGCTGGGCCAATTCTTTACTTTCAATGGTGAGTGAAAAACTGAAACTCCCTCTTCCCTTCTCTCTACTAGGTCCTGGTTTCGTGGGCACAAAGGTGCCTGACGCCTCCCGTCTTGGGCTTGTCCTTGGTTTCTTCTTGGTCCACCAGCCTGGTAGAAGCGCTACATAGACACCACTGAGTCAGACCATCGACACAGGTATTGTTTGTTGATTCAAAATCCTAATGCAATCTCAGAGAGCCACACAGGAGTAAACGAAATGTTATTTGCTGTTTGGACTGAATGTTTTTTGTAAAACAGCGCTTAATTCTACGGCAGTATCTCGCAGTTAGTTCAAGCATGAATACATTTACAGATGCTCATCCAGCATTAACAGCGATCTGTCAATACGATTACGATAACGCTTAACTTATAAGTCAATAGGGAATGCCAACAAAGCTTAAATATCATAGGAATTGGAGTTAAACATAACAAGTTCAAATTAATATATGTATCATAATATAATGTCATTGTTATTAATGTTCCCGTTCTTCAGAAACGTTTTATAGCTGATAATAACTTTTTCTTATTTCTTTGTTTCCTTTTTCAATGACGATTTCTCAGATCCTCTTTTTAGTGACTTGCTGATAGAGATTACTTTTTCCGGAGCAGCTGGCGTCTTGGTATCTTCTTTGCTAACTATCTTGGATCCTGCAACAATAATATTTCACGAATTTCTTGAGTTGTCAAATTTGCCAAACCAGCAGAGTGGCCCAAAATGTCGCAAGAGTCTTTGTAAGGAAACGATGATGCTTTTAGCCATACATTTAGAATTGTTTAGATGCTTACGTTGCTTAGGTTTACTCAGGTTAATTGTTAATTTAATCGATGATGCGAGAAATAAGGGCAAAATTCGCTACCAAACGTTAAGATGCCGTTGCGACTGAGTATGAACATCGTCGGTTGGTCAGGATTCTTAGTTCGAAAACACTTGTTTGTACAACCCATTTGCATTCACAAAATGTTTTAGAGTTAGCTTCAAAATCAAATGTAAAACATACCCTTACGGCCTTTTTGCCACCTCCTAAATAACCACAGTCCAGCAAGAACGAGTGCCACGATTGCTAAGGTTCCAAAAATTGAACCAGCTGAAGCACCCCCTACGTTGGCAGCCTGTTTTTCTAAAACATATTACAAAAGATTAATATGTGGATGGAATGATTTGTATACTTGCTGTATAATTGAAATTATACAACTCACTCTCTCTTTTCCTAGCGTTAATTGCGTGTGCATATATTGCTGAGTGCACTACAGGTGAGAGCTTTGTTGCTCTTCGTATCGGTGCACCGTGCGTATAAGTTACTTATACGCACGGTGCACGCTGGGAGGCCTGGACCTTAACTAATTTGCTACGCCATGCAGAAAAATGCATAGCGCAGCATGTGTGCTGCTGAGCTCCAATCTAGACGGCTCAGTTGCACACCAAAAAAGTCCACACAGCCGCGGCAATTTACTGCCAGATTTTCTTAAAATTGCTTGAACTTATATTCTCAGCTGCAGCATCACAGCATCAAGTTTCATTAGTTTAGTGGCAAGCTTCATTCGTAGCTTGTTTCGTTGTATAAGTACTTTACAACACGGCATTGCTTGCATTCAGAATGATTAATGCAGTGTCGCACGGGAAGCTCGTGTGCGTGGCACTCGTGCGCTTCGCGCACTCGTGCCACACACTCGGAGCTTCTCGCACGGCGTGCGTATAATTTCTGAATGCACGCAGAGCCGTGCTATAAAGTATACTTATATTTTCTAAATAAGGATGCAATGAATTTCACAATATCCGACAAGCTGTGCATGCAGCGCAGAGGATCATTCCTTGCACTAACATTGCGCAGACTGCAACTGCACTGCCACTGTATCTTAAGTGATAGTTCAATTAAAAATTTTACGAATTCCTAAAAATGTTCGTCATTAATCACTGTCGGTAATGGAATGAAAATGTTTTAATTTGTGCTAAGTAAATAAATAATCAAATATTGCGCAATTATCAAGAAGAATATATTTTATTGTCTCAATCCATTTCAATATTATTCCCACGCATTTCAATGTTATTCTCCGGCATTCAATGAAAGCAACACTGGAATCTTGAAACCAATTATTGCACCTGAGGTTTTTAAATGTAATGTCTATAATATTCTGTTGTACATGGTCTGTTTATTAGTTCATTGCAGGTAATCCTAACCCTTGTTTCCTTTTACCTTGTCTGCCAGCTCCAGCCTCACTCTCTGGTTCTGTTCCACCTTAAACAAGTGGGTCTTATCTCGATTACCCCCCCACCGCTCCTTAAAACGTGACCAAATGAGCTGAAATGTGGTATGGGGCATGTTTAGAGACTACGCTGAGTTCAAATATGGGCGAAACTTTTCGATTTCGCGAAATTAGATTTTTTTGATTTTTATTAAGGTGGGACCAAGCGAAACCGAAAACGTTTTTTGTTTTTGTATAACAAAAGAATTTGAAAAACATGTATATACATACTACATAAACACGAATCTAAAGTACTTTTTTCAATTCAGCTTTTCGTTAGCTCCATATAGCATAAATCTTTAGCTTATACTGCGCTAACGAAAAGCTGATTCGAAAGACGGACCTCAGATTTCGTGTTCTACGACCCTGAAAACCCCTAAGCACGTTTTCAGAAAAATCGAAGACAAAATGTTTGGTTTCGCATGGCCCCCCTTACAAATCGAAAAACTCGAGTTTCGCGAAGTCAAAAAATTTTGCGATATTTGAACTCAGCGACAACATACCCATACCAAATTTTAGCTCATTTTTTTGGTCAAGTTATAAGTTAGATTTTGCGTGGTGGGTGGGTAATCGAGATAAGACCCAAACAAATTAGTTAGTTTGCTCATAAACCTCGAATCAATTAGTCGTATGAAACAAATTTGAATTAAGTACTGCTTGCTTGCTACTTGCTCATGTCACCTTTAATTATACACAGAAATTGTAATAATTAAAAGATTGTTAATCCCCTACTGTTATGGAAGAGTCCAAGAATTTGATAGCACTTAAGTTATTTACATAAATTTAAGTCCACGCATTCACGAAAAATGCCAAAACAGGTAATTTTCATTATCCGCCACTCCATTTCACACATCCCTCAACCTTACATAGCACTCACACGTTCCCACCTATCACTTTTGAGTCAAGGCTTTTACTAATTGAGACAGTTAATTCGAGCTATACAATAATTGAAATATATTGAGATGTACACTCCGACCTTTAAACTTTGTCATTGGTTCTGGCGTGAATTGTAACAAGCGAGACTCACACTGATTTACTTGTATTTCTTATGTGGCAAAGAGAAATGTCGCATATTTATAGAAATCTTGGGAAAATCTTATCAAATCTCGGAAGCGCTCCTTTGACAAAACAGACAGCACGCTTCTAGGATCGTCCAGAAAACATCCAAATACATACTCTCTTCACATTTCTCAACTCATTTACTTTAGGACTAACCGATGAGAGCTCTGAAGACAGGGAGTATCAAATCTTAAACTCAAATCATCGGGATGTGAATAAAACACGGTCCCGTCATTGCCCCATCAAATAAAGCATGTCGTCGCAAAGAGAACTGCATGTAGCACCCCTGATCTGATATAAAACATTGAACTTTGAAAAAGGAAACAACAATCGTATATATTATATTTAAATTTTAAGCATTATAATTTTGTAATTTCTTTCTAAACATAACAGTGGCGATTTTCGTATACAGTGCAGTTACTTAAGCATTGAGCGGGGTGCCTCATTTGGTGCAAGACTGTCGCCTGAGATGTTGTCTTGATATTTCATATGAAATTCAAAAAGTTTTGAAACTTGAAAATAAAAAACTAAGCCAAAACTTCGTTACTAAGCAGTGACCGTCCGCCTAACACAAACTTTGAGATGTGTACAAAATATCTAAGAAATACAGCGTATGTAAAGAAAAGCTATCTATGGGTCACTGTTTACAATTTACACCAGAAACAATGGCAAAGTTTAAAAGCGTGTCTGTATAAAAGGTCTGTTCATCTCAACTTTGCAGTCTCAAAAGTTTTTACACACTGTGAAATAATAATCGTTGGCTCGATTAAAATAGTGTCTAATTTATTAATTAGCACAAACTAACTGTTTAAGTTAGTCTTAGCCTTACTCAAAACTATGACTGACAAGTGACAAAGCACCGTTAGAAGTAAATCGTCCATAGTCTCATGTGGCTCTTTTGGGTCAAAGATGGCGTTTTGGCAGCAATTTTTTTAGTTTGATTGTGGTTCTTTCTTTGCCATAAATTGGTGTCAAGTAGCCTGGTTTTAGTATGAATACAGGTCAGACTCCCTTGCTTTAGAACTAAGCTTGAAATAGTCCAATACTTATTTTACAACGAGCCATATGAGACGGTTGCCAGTAAATCATTTTGCCTGAAATTCTACGGCTGCAAACAAAGCAGGCAAACGTACAAGTAACTGATATATTTTTAGAAAAGGAATCTATAACGGTTGTAGAGTATGGCCAATAGAAACCCAAATTCACTGAAATCTTGCACTCCAGAGTGTAGCTAAGTTTTCCGGGAGCAATTTCTATGCAGTTACTTATAGACGCCATACCCTAAACAATAAAACAATTATATACATAAAAGACAAAAGTAAACATTCACGTTAGATTTTGTAAAATCAAGAGTGCATCATAATTGAAAGCGCGACACTTGACAAACTCTTAGTTATTGAGATAAAATCAGTCACTGTACAAAAATGGCAGATTCGAGATATGTGCCACAAAGGAATGTACCGTGCCGGGCCCTGACCTCATTGAACTTTGATGCCGTGGTTCTGCTCGACAAAGGCCCAAAGGCCCAATTCAAGTCCTGGATCTGATGGACTGACCGATTCTGCTTGACCGAGAGGAACGATTCAGCGAACGAGATTTAACGAGGTGCTGAATTAAACACCACTACTTTGGCCAAGGATTTACAATTGGCTACGTTTTGAAAACGCATAAGTTGTCTAGTTTTTGTTGAAAAAACGGGCGGTGTTACTACTTTTAATACCTCTTTCGGGGCAAACTTGGTACTGATCTTAGTAGATTTACCTGTTGCCAGTCGATTATTGTCACTTTCGGTTGAAAAAGGAAAAAAGGAGATGAAACATTGCAACAGACAACAGCAATAGACTGATGATTGCATTCTGTTTCGGTAATATCCGGCGCTACCACTTTCATAATTGATCGATCTGAAATATTGCATAAATTATAGCAGAACTGTTTTCAAATGGTATATACTTTAGTTATGTTAAGTCTTGTATTATTCAATATGGGATTGAAGTTTGCAACAAGCAAGAACTTTGTGCAAAAGAAACCTATTTTGACCATATTAACTGAAAATATGCCGAAAGTCTAGAAACATCATTTTGACCATACATCACATTGACTTCCGTCCAGGAACCGAAGCATGCCTACCATAAACTGAGAAGGCATGAAATTACCTGTATATCTGTTGTACTTTACAGTTGCAAACACGAATGTGTTGTAAGAACACTTTAAATAGTTAACTTATGTGGAACGAGTCTAAATTTTTGAACTTTTCCTATTCAAACCTCTACTTTGAAAGACTACGGCAAGAAGCCACTAGACCTATGCAATTGCGGTAATTTTATAACATGCATTTTCAATTAGCCGAAAGCACTCACTAAGCTAGCATAAAAAGTTTTTAACATGTGCAGCAGCAGGATTACAGCAAAGTATGGACAAAGATTTGGAGCTTTAGCAACATTTTAGCTAACTTTTAGCACACGCTTTAGCAACATTTAACGATCAACCTCAGAAACACAAGTTTATTTAAACTTTTTACAAATTTTACATGTTAGTGACCACAGAAACTTGAGTTTAATCTGTTGAACTCCGCAATATCATCGGTACCAGTGTGACTTAAACAACAATCTTCGTTTAGTTTAAATTTGAATTTTGTATTTCAATTAAAATTTTACGCGTGAATAATTCATGCCTTGTTCCTTGTGTCTGCTGCTTTTTTCGCTGTTTCGCTGTTCGTTGCTGTCGTACTGAACTTTACTCACGTAATCTTGACTTACTATAGGGTACAAAATATGAATGGAAGTAGTCCTCTGCTTTATTGTAGTCCTCGTCTTGTCGCCAACACTTCAGTTTGGACAGCTGAATATTATCGGATGTTTTCTATGTGAACTGCTGCTATAGTGTTGCTGCTGTAGACGTTTTCATAACGAAAACTATCTTTATGAAGTCACTGTCGCTCAGTTCACATAATCCACGGTAGACATTAGCGTCAATGACTGCAATTTCATTTTTTTCTTGAAATTTCAAGGAAGATACACGCAAACGGCAAAGCGGCCGTCATTTTTCTCCAGTTGAAATCAACGACATTCCCAGCCATGGGAAAATTTCAACATAGAGTCAGAGATTCAATTTTTACCAACTGTTGAGAACAAAGGTTGGTAAAATTGGGTTTATTGGTAAACGAAGCTCTTTACGGAGGACAGAATAAATCTTTGTTTGTCTTTGGCTACTTCATGAAAGTAGAATCCGGTTGATAAAATTTGGTGCTTATTGCGCACGAAGTTTGCAGCATGGCATGCCACCACTACCCCAGTTTTCGAAAAATAAAGCACGACCGAAGACTAGTCAGCGTAGCCGGCCCTAACTGTACCGCAGTTTAGCTCCGCAACTTCCCACGCGTATTTTGCATAACTTCAGCTTGTTAGTAAACTGTTAAGTACAATCTTTTAAGGTGGTGGTACATATCCGTTTGTACAGTGCTTTTGTGGTGATTTTTTGAAATATTAACTTTCGCATTTTGGGCGTTGAAAAGAGCATTTTAAAGCTTATAGTCATGCATTCGCATGAGTGTACAACACTAGCAAATTAACAAAAAATAGCAGAATTTTTTATATAAAGCTAAATATATGGACCAAAAATCTTTGAACATCGATTTATCAAAACTTTACATCTCGTAGCGCAAATGTGATTTCTCCTTGGGCTACCCGACAAGTAATTGTCGGAGGATCTGTCGTAGCTTACGCCCACTGTATGTACGTACGTTTATTAAATCATTTATATAACGGCCTTGTTATTTTGGTAGGTTAGGGTTAGTTGTTAGACTAGGCAGGTAGGATTATTATCTGTATTTGTATAACTTTATAGTTTGGCGAGGCTTCCCCGTCCTGGCTCCTGACGGCCAGGTCCGTTATCTATTGAGCGACAGATCCTCCGACAATTACTTGTCGGGTAGCCCAATTGGAGAAATCACATTTGCGCTACAGATGATTGTAAAGTTTTGATAAATCGATGTTCAAAGATTTTTGGTCCATATATTTAGCTTTATATAAAAAAATTCTGCTATTTTTTGTTAATTTGCTAGTGTTGTACACTCATGCGAATGCATTGACTATAAGCTTTAAAATGCTCTTTTCAACGCCCAAAATTGCGAAAGTTAATATTTCAAAAAATCACCACAAAAGCACTGTACAAACGGATATGTACCACCACCTTAAAAGATTGTACTTAACAGTTTACTAACAAGCTGAAGTTGTATGCAAAATACGCGTGGGAAGTTGCGGAGCTAAACTGCGGTACAGTTAGGGCCGGCTACGCTGACTAGTCTTCGGTCGTGCTTTATTTTTCGAAAACTGGTGGTAGTGGTGGCATGCCATGCTGCAAACTTCGCATTGCGCAATAAGCACCAAATTTTATCAACCGGATTCTACTTTCATGAAGTAGCCAAAGACAAACAAAGATTTATTCTGTCCTCCGTAAAGAGCTTCGTTTACCAACCAACCAATTTTACCAACCTTTGTTCTCAACGGTTGGTAAAATTGGAATGCATTCTAATATTGAAATTTTCTGTATTTCAGGAATGTCGTTTGATTTCAACTGGAAGAAAAATAAGCGGCCTTTGCCGTTTGCACGTGTATCTTCCCTTGAAATTTCAATAGAAAAAAATGAAATTGCAGTCATTGACGCTAATGTCTACCGTGGATTATGTGAACTGAGCGACAGTGACTTCATAATAGATAGTTTTCGTTATGAAAACGTCTACAGCAACGACACTATAGCAGCAGTTCACATAAAGAAAACATCCGATAATATTCAGCTGTCCAAACTGAAGTGTTGGCGACAAGACGAGGACTACAATAAAGCAGAGGACTACTTCCATTCATATTTTGTACCCTATAGTAAGTCATAGATTACGTGAGTAAAAAGTTCAGTACGACAGCAACGAACAGCGAAACAGCGAAAAAGCAACGAACACAAGGAACAAGGCATGAATTATTCACGCGTAAAATTTTTAATTGAAATACTAAAATTCAAATTTAAACTAAACGAAGATTGTTGTTTAAGTCACACTGGTACCGATGATATTGCGGAGTTCAACAGATTAAACTCAAGTTTCTGTGGTCACTAACATGTAAAATTTGTAAAAAGTTTAAATATACACATGGTTTCTGAGGTTGATGTTAAATGTTGCTAAAGCGTGTGCTAAAAGTTAGCTAAAATGTTGCTAAAGCTCCAAATCTTTGTCCATACTTTGCTGTAATCCTGCTGCTGCACATGTTAAAACTTTTTATGCTAGCTTAGTGAGTGCTTTCGGCTAATTGAAAATGCATGTTATAAAATTACCGCAAATTGCATAGGTCTAGTGGCTTCTTGCCGTAGTCTTTCAAAGTAGAGGTTTGAATAGGAAAAGTTCAAAAATTTGGACTCGTTCCACATAGGTTAACTATGGCCAGTGTTCTTACAACATATATTCGTGTTTGCAACTGTAAACTATAACAGATATGCAGGTAATTTCATGCCTCCTCAGTCTATGGTATGCATGCTTCGGTTGCAGGGCGGAAGTTTATGTGGTGTATTACCATAGTGATGTTTCTAGGCTTTCGGCATATTTTCGGTTAATATGGTCAGAATAGGTTTCTTTTGCACAAAGTTCTTGCTTGTTGCAAACTTCAGTACCATATTGAATAATACAAGACTTAACATAACTAAAATACCTTTTGAAAACAAGTTCTGCTATGATTTATGCAATATTTCAGATCGATCAATTATGAAAGTGGTAGCGCCGGATATTACCGAAAGAGAATGCAACCATCAGTCTAGTCCTGTTGTCTGTTGCAATGTTTCATCTCCTTATTTCCTTTTTCAACCGAAAGTGACAATAATCGACTGGCAACAGGTAAATCTACTAAGATCAGTACCAAGTTTGCCCCTAAAGAGGTATTAAAGTAGTAACACCGCCCGTTTTTTCAACAAAAACTAGACAACTTATGCGTTTTCAAAACGTAGCCAATTGTAAATCCTTGGCCAAAGTAGTGGTGTTTAATTCAGCACCTCGTTAAATCTCGTTCGCTGAATCGTTCCTCTCGGTCAAGCAGAATCGGTCAGTCCATCAGATCCAGGACTTGAATTGGGCCTTTGGGCCCTTTGTCGGGCAGACCACGGCATCAAAGTTCAATGAGGTCAGGGCCCGGCACGGTACATTCCTTTGTGGCACATATCTCGAATCTGCCATTTTTGTACAGTGACTGATTTTATCTCAATAACTAAGAGTTTGTCAAGTGTCGCGCTTTCAATTATGATGCACTCTTGATTTTACAAAATCTAACGTGAATGTTTACTTTTGTCTTTTATGTATATAATTGTTTTATTGTTTAGGGTATGGCGTCTATAAGTAACTGCATAGAAATTGCTCCCGGAAAACTTAGCTACACTCTGGAGTGCAAGATTTCAGTGAATTTGGTTTTCTATTGGCCATACTCTACAACCGTTATAGATTCCTTTTCTAAAAATATATCAGTTACTTGTACGTTTGCCTGCTTTGTTTGCAGCCGTAGAATTTCAGGCAAAATGATTTACTGGCAACCGTCTCATATGGCTCGTTGTAAAATAAGTATTGGACTATTTCAAGCTTAGTTCTAAAGCAAGGGAGTCTGACCTGTATTCATACTAAAACCAGGCTACTTGACACCAATTTATGGCAAAGAAAGAACCACAATCAAACTAAAAAAATTGCTGCCAAAACGCCATCTTTGACCCAAAAGAGCCACATGAGACTATGGACGATTTACTTCTAACGGTGCTTTGTCACTTGTCAGTCATAGTTTTGAGTAAGGCTAAGACTAACTTAAACAGTTAGTTTGTGCTAATTAATAAATTAGACACTATTTTAATCGAGCCAACGATTATTATTTCACAGTGTGTAAAAACTTTTGAGACTGCAAAGTTGAGATGAACAGACCTTTTATACAGACACGCTTTTAAACTTTGCCATTGTTTCTGGTGTAAATTGTAAACAGTGACCCATAGATAGCTTTTCTTTACATACGCTGTATTTCTTAGATATTTTGTACACATCTCAAAGTTTGTGTTAGGCGGACGGTCACTGCTTAGTAACGAAGTTTTGGCTTAGTTTTTTATTTTCAAGTTTCAAAACTTTTTGAATTTCATATGAAATATCAAGACAACATCTCAGGCGACAGTCTTGCACCAAATGAGGCACCCCGCTCAATGCTTAAGTAACTGCACTGTATACGAAAATCGCCACTGTTATGTTTAGAAAGAAATTACAAAATTATAATGCTTAAAATTTAAATATAATATATACGATTGTTGTTTCCTTTTTCAAAGTTCAATGTTTTATATTAGATCAGGGGTGCTACATGCAGTTCTCTTTGCGACGACTCCTTTATTTGATGGGGCAATGACGGGACCGTGTTTTATGCACATCCCGATGACTTGAGTTTAAGATTTGATACTCCCTGTCTTCAGAGTTCTCATGGGTAAGTCCTAAAGTAAATGAGTTGAGAAATGTGAAGAGAGTATGTATTTGGATGTTTTCTGGACGATCCTAGAAGCGTGCTGTCTGTTTTGTCAAAGGAGCGCTTCCGAGATTTGATAAGATTTTTCCAAGATTGCGATAAATATGCGACATTTCTCTTTGCCACATAAGAAATACAAGTAAATCAGTGTGAGTCTCGCTTGTTACAATTCACGCCAGAACCAATGACAAAGTTTAAAGGTCGGAGTGTACATCTCACTATATTTCAATTATTGTATAGCTCGAATTAACTGTCTCAATTAGTAAAAGCCTTGACTCAAAAGTGATAGGTGGGAACGTGTGAGTGCTATGTAAGGTTGAGGGATGTGTGAAATGGAGTGGCGGATAATGAAAATTACCTGTTTTGGCATTTTTCGTGAATGCGTGGACTTAAATTTATGTAAATAACTTAAGTGCTATCAAATTCTTGGACTCTTCCATAACAGTAGGGGATTAACAATCTTTTAATTATTACAATTTCTGTGTATAATTAAAGGTGACATGAGCAAGTAGCAAGCAAGCAGTACTTAATTCAAATTTGTTTCATACGACTAATTGATTCGAGGTTTATGAGCAAACTAACTAATTTGTTTGGGTCTTATCTCGATTACCCACCCACCACGCAAAATCCTTATAACTTGACCAAATGAGCTAAAATTTGGTATGGGTATGTTGTCGCTGAGTTCAAATATCGCAAAATTTTTTGACTTCGCGAAACTCGAGTTTTTTTCGATTTGTAAGGGGGGGCCATGCGAAACCGAAACATTTTGTCTTCGATTTTTCTGAAAACGTGCTTAGGGGTTTTCAGGGTCGTAGAACACGAATCTGAGGTCCGTCTTTCGAATCAGCTTTTCGTTAGCGCAGTATAAGCTAAAGATTTATGCTATATGGAGCTAACGAAAAGCTGAATCGAAAAAAGTACTTTAGATTCGTGTTTATGTATATGTATATACATGTTTTCAAATTCTTTTGTTATACAAAAACAAAAACGTTTTCGGTTTCGCTTGGTCCCACCTTAATAAAAATCAAAAAATCTAATTTCGCGAAATCGAAAAGTTTTGCCATATTTGAACTCAGCGTAGTCGCAAACATACCCATACCACATTTCAGCTCATTTGGTCACGTTTTAAGGAGCGGTGGGGGGGGTAATCGAGATAAGACCCACTTGTTTAAGGTGGAACAGAACCAGAGAGTGAGGCTGGAGCTGGCAGACAAGGTAAAAGGAAACAAGAGGTTAGGATTACCTGCAATGAACTAATAAACAGACCATGTACAACAGAATATTATAGACATTACATTTAAAAACCTCAGGTGCAATAATTGGTTTCAAGATTCCAGTGTTGCTTTCATTGAATGCCGGAGAATAACATTGAAATGCGTGGGAATAATATTGAAATGGATTGAGACAATAAAATATATTCTTCTTGATAATTGCGCAATATTTGATTATTTATTTACTTAGCACAAATTAAAACATTTTCATTCCATTACCGACAGTGATTAATGACGAACATTTTTAGGAATTCGTAAAATTTTTAATTGAACTATCACTAAGATACAGTGGCAGTGCAGTTGCAGTCTGCGCAATGTTAGTGCAAGGAATGATCCTCTGCGCTGCATGCACAGCTTGTCGGACATTGTGAAATTCATTGCATCCTTATTTAGAAAATATAAGTATACTTTATAGCACGGCTCTGCGTGCATTCAGAGATTTATACGCACGCCGTGCGGGAAGCTCCGAGTGTGTGGCACGAGTGCGCGAAGCGCACGAGTGCCACGCACGAGGGCTTCCCGTGCGACGCTGCATTAATCTCTGAATGCAAGCAATGTCGTGTTGTAAAGTACTTATACAACGAAACAAGCTACAAATGAAGCTTGCCACTAAACTAATGAAACTAGATTCTCTGATGCTGCAGCTGAGAGCATAAATTCAAGCAATTTTAACGATTATCTGGCAGTAAATTGCCGCGGCTGCGAGGCCTTTTTTTGGTGTGCAGCTGAGCTGTCTAGGTTGGAGCTCAGCTGCACACACTGCTGCGCTATGCATTTTTCTGCATGGCGTAGCAAATTAGTTTAGGTCCAGGCCTCCCAGCGTGCACCCTGCGTATAAGTAACTTATACGCACGGTGCACGATACAGAAGAGCAACAAAGCTCTCTGTAGCGTGCACTCAGCAATATATACGCACGCAATTAACATAGGAAAAGAGAGAGTGAGTTGTATAATTTCAATTATACAGCAAGTATACAAATCATTCCATCCACATATTAATCTTTTGTAATATGTTTTAGAAAAACAGGCTGCCAACGTAGGGGGTGCTGTAGCTGGTTCAATTTTTGGAACCTTAGCAATCGTGGCACTCGTTCTTGCTGGACTGTGGTTATTTAGGAGATGGCAAAAAGGCCGTAAGGGTATGTTTTACATTTGATTTTGAAGCTAACTCTAAAACATTTTGTGAATGCAAATGGGTTGTACAAACAAGTGTTTTCGAACTAAGAATCCTGACCAACCGACGATGTTCATACTCAGTCGCAACGGCATCTTAACGTTTGGTAGCGAATTTTGCCCTTATTTCTCGCATCATCGATTAAATTAACAATTAACCTGAGTAAACCTAAGCAACGTAAGCATCTAAACAATTCTAAATGTATGGCTAAAAGCATCATCGTTTCCTTACAAAGACTCTTGCGACATTTTGGGCCACTCTGCTGGTTTGGCAAATTTGACAACTCAAGAAATTCGTGAAATATTATTGTTGCAGGATCCAAGATAAGAAGACAAGAAGATACCAAGACAAGCCAGCTGCTCCGGAAAAAGTAATCTCTATCAGCAAGTCACAAAAAAGAGGATCTGAGAAATCGTCATTGAAAAAGGAAACAAAGAAATAAGAAAAAAGTTATTATCAGCTATAAAACGTTTCTGAAGAACGGGAACATTAATAACAATGACATTATATTATGATACATATATTAATTTGAACTTGTTATGTTTAACTCCAATTCCTATGATATTTAAGCTTTGTTGGCATCTCCATTGAGTACGTAACTGAACGAAGTATTAC
>JASAND010013087.1:0-18889 GCA_030248195.1 Trissonchulus latispiculum
CTAAAAAGACGCAACAAAAATTAGCAATATTAGTACCGATTTGGTCATTTCTTCGAACAAATTGGAATTTTTTGCGAACAATTTTGAATTTTTTCCATTTCGGGGAGGGGTCCCCCCCAGGTACATCTGGACCTGACCTATTCCCCCACACCAACTTACCCCTAACACGTCCCCAAACTCGCACAACCATTAGGCTAAGCCTAACAAAGCTTCCAACATTTACAGAATTTGAAATCTAATTCGAGATATCCCCATAACTTTAGTTGAAACTTTTATTATTATCTTATGTTATAACTGCATGACATAAAAATACTCTTATATAAAAATTCTATTTTAGCTTTAGATCGCATCCATCACTTCACATAATTCTACCAATAGTCTCGTACCTGCCTAATTTCAATGGACAGTTTCAGTGCACGACAGCAGCACGACCGACTACGTTACATCCGTGAAGGTGGCAACAAGTAAAATCTTGCTAAAATAGCGCACTTCCCCTTTTTTGTGAGTACAAAAACACAAGTGGGGAACAATAACCATTACTAACGCACCGCTATAAGTAAATTTTGTTTCAAATGACATGATTTCACTGCTTCCTGAATGATAATGATAATAACCTTTGTCGAAGTAAACTATCAGTAACATCAAGAGCATTATTAATAGATAAGAGTATGATACCAGGCAGGTTTCAGTTATCTGAGCGCAAAACTACATCTTTCCTTTCTCACACCGCCCCTATATGGGTACATAGTTCCAAACGGGGTCGCTCACTCGCTTAGTATGTTTTCTACATACATATTGTTAAACATACACGCTTGCACCCTGTTCCCACCAGGGGGCCTCGGTTAATTATAACGTGTAATTATGCAAAGCAGTGAGCGACCCCCGTTTGGATCCCGTACCCAAATAGGGGCGGGGTGAGAGGGGGTCACTTTGTGGGGGGGGGGGGGAGCGGATAGCGCGCATAGCATAGTTTTTGCTCTGATAACAGAGAGCCTGCCTGTTGTCATACTCTTATCTATTATGTACTCTTGGTAACATATAAACTTTCCCCATTAAAAGTTACCCTAAATCCTTTATTTACATCAGTTATCAAACATATAACCAGGCGAAGCTCTATTCTTAAGTATGTTGCTATGTAAAGTGTCTGTATTTGCTACGGCACCGCCGTTTTCAGCCATTTTCAAATTGCATGCAATTAATAGCCGGCTACTCGCTAAGTACTGAACGAAACTACTCAAAATTGAAACTCGATGTGCAGGACATGTGTGACAATATTTTGTGTAAAAATGAGCAAAATCCGTGACCATAAAATTTTTCATTGTGGACCCCCCCTTAAGGTGGTGATTCCTTTTGGGCACATATTGTTGATTGACGGCGTAAACCAGGATGAAATTCAACGAAACTTTCCAAAATAAGTTGTTTTAGCGTTCTAACACCCTCTGCACAATCGCGCTTGAAAAATTCAACATTTGCGTTCAGGGCGGTTTTTGCCAATTTCTGAAAGTTTGGCAGCAGCTGCATGGCTATGACTATATCCATTCGAAAGAACTCGTTAAACTCTACAATTTTGCTTTTGGAAGGAAATTTCTAGCTTTTCCCTATCGTGAGATATAGCCAATTTTCTTATTTTGGCGTCAAAAACTTGTCCTTTCTGCAGAAATTAAATAATCCATCTCAGCTTCGAGCTACGAAAGCCGTAAAATCTAACTAAGGGTGTCAATTTTAAGGTCTCACAGAGGCCAATTATCGGAGGCATGACCATCGTACAATTGCTATCCCTTAGGCTGCTATCACAAAAATGTAGTTTTTGCAAAACACGACCAAATTTTTCCAGCGATTGTGCAGAATTTAGTATGCAAGCTAGAGTTGCCACTTAGCAGATGTGTTCTACACAAAACACCTCGACCCTTAGTTGCCCCGATAGCTGCTTTCTAACTGAAGTAGTGGCTTGCCAAAGTAGTGAAAAGTAGGCAAAATCCAGGTTGCGCAGACATTTTAGTTTATTTCTCCATAACGATTTGTTATATCACAATAACTAAAAAGTGCCCCCCAGCTATTTGATAGAGGTATCGAATGCTCTAACCGATGTCCTGCGAAAAAATCTACTTCAGCCTGCAAAAAATCTGAAAAATTATACTTCTTCTAAAAATAACAGGAAAAAACATTTTGGGAAAGCTTCAAACTTAGATTCATTGTATTCATTGATTTGAGAAAATTAAAATCTACATTTTGTTACTAAAAATGGCTTCTTAACTCCAAGTAATGAATGAGTTATAATGGTGCAAACTTTATGTGACCAAAAGGAACACCAATTTTGGCGTGTGATTCCCTTTGGTCACATAAAGTTTGCACCATTATTACTCATTCATTACTTGGAATTAAGAAGCCATTTTATATCAAAATGTAGCTTGACATCTTCTCTTCTTAATACAATACCAGGAAACTAATGTTGCTTTTCTAAAATATTTTTAACACATTTTAGAAGAAGTATAATTTTCCAGAATTTTGCAGACTCAAGTAAATTTTTGCAGACATCGGTTATACCTTTCGATACCTCCATCAAATAGCTGGGTACGATTTTTTATTTATTGTGAAATCGCTCTTCGTTATAGAGAAATAAGCTGAAATGTGTGCGTAACCTGTATTTTGAATACTTTTTCCAAATTTGTCAAGCAATTACTTTAGCTAGAAAGCAGCAATCGGGGCAACTAAAAAATCGTCCCTGGGTATTTTAGTGTAAAACACGTCCAGTAAGTGGCAACCATCTAGCTTGCTTAGTAAATGCTCCACAATCGCTGGAAAAATTTGGTCATGTTTTTGCAAAAACTACAATTTCTATGATAGCAGCGTACGGAGTAGCAGTTAGAAGATTATAATGTCACGGATAATCAGTCTCGACGAGACCTTCAAATTGACACACGTAGTTTAATTTTACGGCTAACGTAGCTCAAGAAATGGTGGATTATTTGATTTCTGCAAAAAGGACAAGTTTTCAACGCCAAAATAGGAAAATCGACTATATTTCACGATAGCGAAAAGCTAGAAAGAAAGGTACTTTACAAAGCAAAAATGTAGAGCTCAACAAGATCTTTCGAATGAATATAATCATAGCTGTGTGGCAGCTGCCTAACTGTCAAAATTGACAAAAACCAGCCTGAACGGAGACGTCAAAGTTTTGAAACGGGATTGCTTAGAGGGTGTTAGAATGCTAAAAGAACTTATTTTGGAAAGTTTCATCAAATTTCATCTTGATTTGAACCGTCAATCAATAATATGTTCCCAAAAGGAATCACCTCCACAATATTTTAGAAAAGCAACATTAGTTTCCTGGTATGTATTAAGAAGAGAAGATGTCAAGCTACATTTTGATATAAAATTTGTGCATAACACATTTGTTCAGTAGCAGCCCTCCAGCTTGTATGGTGAATGCTTCACAATCTTTGGAAAAAATTGGTCGGGTTTTCGCAAAAACTACATTTTTATGATAGCATCCTACAGGATGGCAGTAGGAAGACGATCATGCGTCGGATAATTTGTCCCTGTGAGACCTTCAAATCGCCGCCCTTAGTTTGATTTTACGGTTTGCGTAGTTCAAGAAATGTTGGATTATTTGATTTCTGCAAAAATGACAAGTTTTCGACGCCACAACAAGAAAATCGGCTATAACTCACAGTAGAGAAATGCTAGAAACTTGCTTTGAAAAGCAAAAATGTGAAGCTCAATGAGATCTTTCGAATGAATATAGTCATACCTGTATAGCAACTGCCAAACGTTCAGAAATTGGAAAAAGCCACTCTGACCGAAAATCTCGAATTTTTGAATCGGGATTGCGCGGAGGGTGTTAGAACGATAAAAGAACTTATTTCGGAAAGTTTCATCAAATTTTATCTTGATTTACGCCGCCAAATAGCAATATGTGCTCAAAAGGAATCACCACCTTGTGGACGTGATTCCTTTTGCGCACATATTTTGGACGGTTCAATTTGACGGTTCAAATCAAGATGAAATTTGATGAAACTTTCCAAAATAAGTTCTTTTAGCATTCTAACACCCTCCCGACAATCCCGCTTCAAAAATTCGACGTCTCTGTTCAGGGTGGTTTTTGTCAATTTTTGACAGTTAGCCAGTTGCTGTACAGCAATGATTCTGTATATTCATTCGAAAGATCTTGCTGAGCTCTACATTTTTGCTTTTTGAAGTACCTTTCTAGCTTTTTGCTATCGTGAGATATAGTCGATTTTCCTATTTTGGCGTTGTTGAAAACTTGTCATTTTACATCAAATAATCCGCCATTTGCTACCTTGTGCTACATACGTAAGCCGGAAAATTAAAATCCACGGGTGTCAGTTTGAAGGTCCCGTGGAGACCGATTATCCGACATTCTATGACATTATAATGTTCTAACTGCTACCCCGTACGCTGCTATCGTAGAAAATGTCGTTTTTCCAAAAAACATGACCAAAATTTTTTTCCTGTGATTGTGGGGCATTTACTATGCAAGCTAGATGGTTGCCACTTACTGGACGTGTTTTACATTAAGATACCCAGGGACCCTTTTTTAGTTGTCCCGATTGCTGCTTTCTAGCTAAAGTGGTCGCTTGCCAAAGTTGGAAAAAGTAGGCAATATCCAGGTTGCGCATACATTTTAGCTAATTTCTTTATAGCGAAGAGCGGTTTCATAATAACTAAAAAAGGTTGCTACATTTTGATATAAAATTGGCTTCTTAACTCCAGGTAATGCTTGAGTAATACTGGTTCAAAGTTGATGTCTCCAAATGGAATCACCACCTTAAGTACTGTTTATACCCTTTTATGCCCGCGGCGGCCATTCGGCACAAGTGGTGATTTTTGGCGTCTGTTCCAAAGAGCAGACACCGGTTGCACCATGGCGCTTTGATCACGAGCTTCTTTTTCTCAACATTCATTACAATTTTGAGCAATAAGTTCAATTGCCCTTGCTCAATGGCTGAATGGATGATTCGGAAAATTGTATGCTATGTTTCTGTGCTTATTTTCAAGGATTCCAACATTGGTTGTAGTTAGTTGGCGGAAAAGCCGTTCTACCGGGCGATAGGGAATTTTTGCAGGCTAGAATTCTTCATGATTTTTGATCCAGTCTCAAGAATCAAGTCTTGCACACTGGAAATTAATTTTCTGGTTTCTTGTGATAAAAGTTTTCGCCAAAATTTGTACTTTGTCCGACATTGACGGCTTTTACTTTTCTGGGTGCATCGGAGACCAAAAACGCGGGACTCAACAACGTAGAGAATTTAATTATCTATCGATTGGTGGTAGTCTCGCCTCTTTGGTACTCTGAGTTAAAACTGGCAGCCAAAAATCTCCAATTGGTCATCTTTGAGCTGCTTTCCTCGAGAAGTCTTGGGTAGAAGAGGGTTAAAGAATAGTATCAAAAATCAATGTTTGATCTTTTGACAGTTTTCCAGCACAGTTTTACAGTGTTTTCAATCATAAATAAAGATTTTTAAATGAATTCGCAAAACTCGCAAAATCAAAGCAACTGATTTTTTGCTCGCGGCGGTCATTTGGCACAAGTGGTGATTTTTGGCATCTGTTCCAAAGAGTAGGCACCCATTGTACAGGGAAGTCTTGGGCAGAATAGGGTTAACATAACCAACTAACATTGCATACAACACTTTAAGCAGTTCCATAAACATTTGCAGAAAATGTCTTATTTTAAAGCTAAAATAGTTGGAGCTTGAGTTCACTGTGGTTGCTCGAAAGTCACTTTAAGGTGGTAGTACCAGTACCACTACCGGGGTGGACTTTGAACAGATGCTGTGAACTACATACTTAATGAATCGGCTTGAAATTTGGCAAATTTGTTCTTTATCATGTTTTGCATCAGATGAGCTGATCTACGACGCTGCGGGGACTGGCTTGCTGTCTACACAATAGGAAATGTATTAAAAGCTTTAAATTTAAATATCTACTTCAACCCTTTATGAAATCATTTGAGATTTTCAGTATATGGTTAGTTTACATATACGCTCAGGCCGTTTTTTTAGTTTTTCGTAGAAGTGAGTTTTCCGTTTTTTAGCGTGTTTTGAAAATTTGTAAATTTTATATCTTGCGTAATATTGCGTTTTTCCAAAAACCAAGAAAACGGCCTGAGCGTGTGCTGATGCAAAACATATTTGCAAAATTTGGTCCATTTTGACTGAAGGAGTGATGAGAAAATCAAAAACAAAAATTCTGTAATTTTTCATTGTTTGCTTTGGTTTTCGAAATTTCCAATGCTTTCACGCAGCTACAAGGTGCTTTGTATTAAATAATGCACATAAATAACGCAAAAGGAACGGTTAAAACCCAATAGATTTAATTTTCGGATATACTGTTTTTACTTTACATTATGTGGGCAAACGGTCAACGTAATTGAGCTATATCAGCTATATATCAGCTATTCAGCTTCAACCGCTTGTAACTTTTGATAGAAACCACGTACTGAAGAGATATGCACATCATTTTATAGCTCTTTTTACGCTCTTTCACGTAGTCCAGTAAAATTTAATATACGAAACTTAAATAAAATTTTGACTATTTGCGCATGCGCAAAGCCACGATGGTGGCTAGCCAATTATGCATTCTCTGACACCAAGATTTTGCGCAAAGATAGTTTGCCAACCAGTCTTGCTTTACCCAATGGTTTGTCAAGATTGCTTCAACCATGGAAAAATTACGTAGAAAATCCCGGTAGTGGTACTACCACCTTAAGATGGTAATACCATTAGCAAGAGGACTTTGTAGAGTAAGTGGAGTGAGTGGACTGACAACTTAAGAAATTAACACATTCTTTCTTCGCACTCCGTTTGCTACCGCTAATAATGATAGCACTACAATATAAAAATTGCAGCACACACAGTATATAAGTGTGGTGGTAAATAGGCCGTACGCACAAATATTTCGATTTTGCCAAATTGTTGTCCAAAAGATCAGCTTATGGGTGAGGGAGCAGCGACTTCTGGGAGGCGGTCTGGGTGGTGAGCGCTTGAGGAAACATTTGGTTTTGGTAGCTCTATTGCAAGTGTTCTCAAGGAATTGGGTGGGTTCCCCCATTGAGTTAAATGATCGGGGGCTAAATCTATTAGGGACGTTTTGGGAGGTTTACACTCAGTCTGTGACTTCTTTTACTGCAACCACTTCTTTTACTTTTTGATAATCTCTTCTCCCCAATCATCTCTGTCTCCTCCCCAGATAATCCAACAACTAGTACGAAAGCAAGGGAGAAAGTTGTGAGTGAGTTCAGTTCAGTGAGTCCTGTTCCTGTGAATATTTGTTTGTGTGTGGTGCTGAAGCCCACCAAATCTATATCATTATAACTTGCTATTTCTTTATAATAAATACTACGTTATTCTGCGTTTTACTGAGCTCCTGCCAGGTAGTTAGTTACGGATATTCAGGTGAGCAAGTCAACTAGTCTCCTTAGGTTAGTACAATTACTTGCGAATTATGGGGAGGCTGATCCCGGGCGGTCTCCTACGCGGTTGATGCATTGTCTGTTTGTGCGGCAATCTCCTAATTGACGACTTCGGTTGTTTAAAGGGATTAGTAAGGTATGTCTTCTACTGCTACCGTTGAACCCATGCTCACGTATGGTTCGAGATGGATTGCGCTAAATGTGAACTCAGAGTTACAGCTATCACGATATTTAGTTACGACTTAGGGTAGTCTTGGTTCTACCACCTCTGGTTCTACCACCTCATTTATCTTAATGTCTATTTATATATTTTGCTGCCAGCACTTGAAAATCCCTTGCTATCTCTTAACTTGTGACAAATAAAGCTGCTACGGTGATTTAACTATATAAACTATGAGGGACAACTGAGCATGAGTAGTATTAAGAAGTTAAGAAGTTCAAATCCGACTAAAAATTAGATTAAAAATGAGAGACTAAAGAAATTGAAGTCCAAAAGTTCTCAGGTTAATTTCTAGTTAACACTTTACCATATCATTTTAAATTGTTAGCTCATTGCAATCAAATCCCAATTGTACTAGAAAGACTTTACTAGAAACACTGACAACAATGAACAATGCAACAGCTTATATAAACATCTAATTTGCATAAACTAATTTGCACATTTTATTAGGAATGTTTTTCAGCACTCAAGACTTCCTCGTTGAATCCACGTAAATGGCATAGTTACACCTCTCCCCTTAAGGGAGACTGGTTTTGGGTAAATTGAGGATACAGTAATGCTGGAATGAAATACTCTGTTTAGGAGGTAATTCTTCTCTAGGAATTCGCACTTGAGACTGTTTCTTTCTTCCTTAATTATGATTGACCGAGGTATTCTATTAAAGGCCAATTTATTGCACACTGCACTGAGTATGGCTTCCAACTTCCATTTCAATGTACAACTGACTAACTCTATTTCACAGTTAATTGAGCTTATTCAAAGTTTCAGGCTTAATATGTTTAGTAACCGTATTTTGGGCTCAGAGGCAGCAATCATTATTTATAAGCTGCTTGGTCTTGTTTACCCAATAATGTTTACACAACTCAGCACTAATTTGTCGAAGCTTCTTTGAAAGTTTCAGCTATCATAGATTCAACTAATTTTTTACCCGAACCGGGTGATTGGTAAACTGAGAATAGTCCCCAGTTTCCAAAGTATATATCACATATTTATCTACCCAAATCGGGACTTGATCTGGCAATAGCTTAGCACAGTTTTCTTCGCTTTCGGATGGCTGAGGCTGGTTGAGGAACTATCTGCCACAGACCTCAAGCAGTCCAGCACTACATGTGCTTCCTTTTTCTTTGTATCCAAGTATCGTGTATCATCGTTTTTATTTTCTACCCGAAACGGGTTTTGGCATACAAAAGCAGAGCTAATGCAGTCAAGTCAGCCATTTTGCCTTGTTATAAAGGAGTTTGGCCCTCCCACTATTAAGGTGGTGATTCCCTTTGGTCACATAAAGTTTGCTTGCACCATTATTACTCATTCATTACTTGGAGTTAAGAAGCCATTTTTATATCAAAATGTAGCTTGACATTTTCTCTTTTTAATGCATGCCACGAAACTAATGTTACTTTTCAAAAATAATTTAACACATTTTAGAAGGAATATAATTTTCGAGATTTTTTGCAGGCTCAAGTCAATTTTTTCGCGAGACATCGATTATATCAATCGATACCTCCATCAAATAGCGGGAACAATTTTTTATTTATTGTTAAATCGCTCTTCGTTATAGAGAAAAAAGCTGAAATGTGTGCGTAACCTGTATTTTGCCTACTTTTTCGAAATTTGTCAAGCGATTACTTTAGTTAGAAAGCAGTAATCGGGGAAACTAAAAAAAACGTCCCTGGGTATATTTGTACAGAACACATCTATTCAGTAGCAGCCCTCCAGCTTGCGTGGTGAATGCTCCACAATCTTTGGAAAAAATTGGTCGTGTTTTTGCAAAAACTACATTTTTTATGATAGCAGCCTACAGGATGGCTGTTGAAGACGATCATGCGTTGGATAATTTGCCCCTATGAGACCTTCAGTTCGACGCCCTTAGTTTGATTTTACGGCTTGCATAGTTCAAGAAATGATGGATTATTTGATTTCAGCGAAAATGACAAGTTTTCGACGCCAAAACAAGAAAATCGGCTATATCTCACGGTAGAGAAAAGCTAGAACGTTGCTTTAAAAAGCAAAAATATGAAGCTCAACGAGATCTTTAGAATGAATATAGTCTTAACTGTATAACTGCTGCGGAACTTTCAAAAATCGGGGAAAACCGTGCTGACCGGAAATCTCGAATTTTTGAACCGGATTGCTCGGAGGGTGTTAGAACGCTAAAAGAACATATTTCGGAAAGTTTCGTCAAATTTCATCTTGATTTACGCCGCCAACCAACAATATGTGCCCAAAAGGAATCACCACCTTAAGGGACTCCCGTTTATACTCTTGGTTTGCCCTTATGACATTATGCACATTATGACATTATGATTTTCTTTAATGTTCCGACTCTACTCCTCCGCACTTTTTGGGTCTACACCTCCACATTTTCTCTTTTCAGTGCCCCTTCGTTTACGTCACTCGGGGGTAAACAACTTAACCTTCAATTTGATTGGTACGTTTCTAAAATAGATAAGCAACTTAACCTTCGATTTGATTGGTCCGTTTTTAAACATTTGACATTTTAAACGTTTTCCCGTCACCTAGGTGCAGTTAGGACCCACCCGTGCACCCACCGACCGAACATCGATAGTGCCGAAACTGTCGTTAGCGCTGGCGTTAGTGCTAACACAGTGCTGTTCAGTGCTATCAGTGCTAATTACAGAATGTCGTCAACTTGAATAAAATTTAGAAAACAGTTTCAGCATTGGGTGTGAAAATGGCTTGATGCTGTCAACCACCGAAATCGAAAAAAATTCCGTGGAGAAATTAAAGAGATTAAAAAGTGAATGTTAGTGCTAAAAGCACAGTCACAACAATTTTTGGAATCACTACTTTGAAAGCAGAGAACGTAACCCGGTTCCTTCAGAACAATAACTGCCAAGTCTTAGATAGCTATCTTATGGCTTCGAAAGCGCCCATGGATGGGGACAATTTCTTTATGAGAAGTGATTATTGAGTGTACTCTGGCTCTGGGACCTATATTAATTATTAAATGGTGGCGAGGTGTGTCAGAAATCTAAACATCATAATTAAAGCTTACAATGCTCCAGTTTGGCTGTGCAAAACACTTGTGGGGGACGTGACCATAGTTGTGCTGGGGGTGGGGGGAAGCCCCCATCCCCAAACGACTGCTCGAGCCCCCCCACCCCAGATTTTCAGAATTTGCTACCCCCTCCCCGATTTCTGACCAAAAAGTACCCAAAATGGCAAAAAATTAAAACTTTGGGGGTTTTCGGCACAATTTGCGGACCGCTTTCGCTGCTTCCGTCGGAACCATAAGCCAAAATTCCCCTAAATTTTTAATTTTTTTGCCTTTTTGTCCACTTTCGGCCAAAAATCGGGAGGGGGGAAGGGTAGTGAAATCTAAAAATCAGGGGGGTCGCCAGAATTTGTCGTTTTGGCGGGGGCCCCCCTAACACGCCTATGGTCAGAACCACCCCCCCTCACTCCAGATTTTTTGGCCAGCCATAGCTATGGTGGTATAAAGAGTTCGACAATTTTTAGAGGAGGGGGTCGCCGGAAAGGCTGATTTGTGGGGTTACATAGACCTGGGGGGGAATCCACAATGATGAAAACCAAATCTAGTGCCTATATATATATAGGTATGTTTAAGAATGTTTTTTTCTAAAAGTGGTTTAAACGCACGATTTATAAAAAATTCCAAGACATATATATATATATATATATATATATATATATATATATATATATATATATATAGAAGAAGAAGAAGAAAAATGGTTTACTTCAGAAATAGCATAACGTAACGCTACAAAAAGTAATTTCATATATAAATGGTTAGTACTAACAAACAAAACAAAAAAATACGCAGATATGGAAAGTTAAACATAATGATAAGTTTTAGCTATTGGGACAGTAGTTTTACGCGGCTATTTAGAAGAGGGGGAAGGGATAACCACTTGTCTGGTTATGAAAGGCCCCGACCCCTTAGATAGCTGGAAAATTCAAAATTTTCGAGTAGTTTTTCAAATGTTGCAAGATTTGCTGCATTTACAGTTTGATCTGGTAATTTATTCCAGACTTTAATTACACGGTTGGTGAAAAACCCCTTATAAGTTTCACGATGACAGATAGGTGGACGGAGTTTCCATCTATGCCCCCGTAGTTGCTGTTGCTGGGTAAATGAGAAAAAGTCAGCACAGTTGAGTTCAATTTTATTGTTGATTATCTTATAAACTAATTTTAAATCAGCTTTTAGGCGCCTCAACTCCAACGGTTCGAGACCTAGGACTTGTAAACGTTGTAAATAGGGCAGGTTTTGCATCCCAGGAATACGTTTTGTGTAACGCCGTTGAACGTTTTCAATAGTATCTATATCTTTTAGTAAATACGGCGACCAAGTTTGGCTACAGTACTCTATTATTGGTCTAACGTAAACAATAAAGGCTTTTACAAGGAATTTGCGATTTCTATATATATATATACGATCCTCCCCACTCCTCCAGGTTTTTTTGCACAGCAACATCAGAAGTTACTTTCATTTTTTCTGACACACCTACGCAGTGACATCTCTTATTGGCGTGGTACAGTTATTGATGAAATACAGTTTCATGGATGCTATAAAGCGAGCTGATAGGAGTCTTTCTGTTCAGTCAGCATTTAGAAAGACTTTATTAGTCCGTTTTGTTCATCTATTACTCATCGACCAGTTAACCAATATATATATATATATATATATATATATATATTTCTATTCACATATATATATTTCTGTATTTGATCTGGCCATTTTCAAAACATTGGGTAAGTCATACGTACGGCTGTTGTTTAAATAAAGCTTGACTGCTGTTCTGTACGCATATATAATTGCAAAGAAATTACAGATACTTTGACAGAAAACATGGGGCAGGGAAAACAGTACTCAAACACAAAGCTGCTCATACTGAAAGCTCTAAATGCACTTATCAAACATTTCAATTTCTACTGGCAGTAACAGCACAATGTAGGCAGCTTACAGTGTATAACAAAAGCTGGGGAATGCAAGTAGTCCCTGAAGAAACGGTTTTCGGCACTGAATTTTTAAGGCCATCGTACAGTTCCCACTTCCCATTGCAGCGCCGGGCAAACGTAACGTAATGTCCAACGCCCGTACCAGTGGCTGGTGGTATAAAGGATATGACTGAACGCAGTTCAAATGTAGTGGTTGTGTCGGGCTTAAAGCGATGAGGAATACTTGACAGGGCTTCTCGCTTCCAAGTTTCCACGGACACGTCACTGGCCTTCAAACTAGAGGGGTTGTCCACGTCGGCAGCAATTTCCACCAAAATATGTCGGTTGCGCTGCTTCGTGCGAATCGTGCGAATACCTCTACAGACTGGTGTTCCGCTGTCTGTCAGGACATAAGATGCACAAGGCAAACCATCGACATTTGTGCTGCTGCTGAATGGGCTTTCACAAAGTCTCTGTTCCAGCTGACATAAGGTGCTTGATAGCTCTTCATTAAATAAATTGCCATCAGAAACAGCACCGGCCGAAACAGTCACACTATTAACTGCCGAGGTGTCGGGGATTTGCAGGGGGCACGAATTGTTCATTGTGCAATAATTTTCAAATTCTGCAGATGGATATCCAGCCAGCAACAAGCTTGCAACAGTAGCCGCTGTGCTGTCGCACTGAATTTTCCACAAGTTCCCCGGGTAGGGCACCATTCTAAAACAGCCCGCCAGCAATCGAGCTCTGAGTTCATAAATTTTGGAGGTCAGTCCTTGCGATGAGATCAAAGGAAAAATTCGGAAAAACGGATGCGACGGGGCCCGAGTAGCTGGCTCTAGCTGGGAATCCACAAACTTTCTATAGTCCAAGCTATCCACATAAGCTACAAGGAAAGCGTGGATGATCGAATCCGTCGCACAAGTGTTGAGAAGAATTACCTTCAAGGAGTCGACTTTGACAGGTTTCATGTTGGGACCGGCCCCGTTCTTTAGAATCGGTAAGCGAACGGACTGAGACCCCGATTCCAGGTCCAAGCAGCTCCAATGCTTCGCTGGGGCTAAATAGTAACCCTTGCTGTTTCCATTATCCTCAGCTGCTTTTCCTCTCCAGTTTTCCAGACAATTGAACTCCGCCATGCTGGATAACTTGACAGCATCTGACGATGTTTTGCCTCGTTGATAGCATTTCATGCAAACTCTAGGTTCATCTTCACCTGCAGTCACTGGAACAGAGCATCCTTCAATGGCATGCACTGGAACCGAGCATTTCATGCACATATGCATTCCTGTGGGGCTAGGTAGTTTTCCACTGCTGCACATGATGCATTCCGATAGTGGAAGAGGGGCAGATTCCACAACAGGTGACGTAGGTGGGACCGTTGAAGAAAGGTTGGTAACGCTACCTGCTCCTTTGGCTTCTGTAGTGAATCGTTGAATTGAGGACAAGGTAGCAGCCACACTCAGTTTAAGGGTTCCAGAGAGTGACCCAATGTGTTGGATAACAAAATCATCAGCTCTTTCACGACCAGTGCTTTTGTGAAACACTCGGTTCTTTAAGTGATTAAAGTAGGCCTCTACCTTGGCACTTGAAGCAGGACAGGATGTTCTTCCAAAGACGTCATTCACCACGGAAGACCAAAGAGGTATGGTTTTGCAAATTTTTCTAAGATAGGGGGTCAAGTCTGGAAGGTACAAAGCACTGTCGTGCTCACCTTGCTGTTCAAATGACTTGATCCTTTCTAGCACCCGGTCAAACCAACTCACCAGAGTATTGTCAGGCAGCGAATCTAAATCTTCAAATAGAATTTGAATTCTAAGCTTTTCAGCTTCGTCGATTTCTGCATCATCGTCATAGCTGGATTCACCATCAGCAACCAAAACTTTCAGCCGTTGTTTGGCAGATTCGGCAGCAGTGTGCTCAGTGCTTCCAATTTTGCTCCCATCCGTTTCCGTCGTGGCCACTGCTACCAGATCTTCAAACATTCGCTGCAAGTTTTCAAAATTATCGCAAAGAACCATTTGACCAACACATCGCACGTAAAATTGTTGAATCCGCTTTTGGCACTTTTTGAACACATCCCAACCGCGAACTATTTTAATGAAATGAGCCACATCTACTCTGATGTAACAGCAGGGGATTCTTCCTGGAATACCCATCAAAACAGCGACACAAGTATCTAAATAAACAGACAAGCTCGGCATCAATGAAAAGCTCTTTGCAGCTGCACCCAACAAAGCCATCGAAAAGTCTGACACAAATTCGACTGGATGGGTAGCACCACTTCTTAACCACTCATTGAAAAGGTACTGAATTGTACTTCCATCATGACTTTCGGACAGCATTTGGAAAACAGGAAAATGAATTTTGTCAAAACTTCCAATAGCCTGATAAAGGAACATGTTACCAGATGGAACGTCGGGCAGTATATTCTGCTTCACAACAATGCTTCCTGTCGCATCAACAATCAGTGTTCCTCCTCCTCGCTTACAGGATTCTGTCCAACACGAAAGTTGATCTCCGCTCCAATAGTGAACAAAGAAAGGATCTGCGCATACACGTCTGATGGTATTACAAAAAGGTGTTGTGTGCTTTGCAACACACAAAGCATCGACAAAGTCAGAACCAAACCTTTGGCTTTGCCTAGCCTCCATTTTAGCTTTCTTCAGCTGATTCAGATTGTACAGATTGGCAGGCTCAGGATCACCAGTGTTCATGACTTCATCTGCCTTGTTGCATCTCCAAACTGATGGTGGGGTTCCTGATGTTAGCAGGAATGTTCCCAGCTCACGCCTTTCTGGGCCCGATAACTTTCGTTTTTTGGCTGCAGTGTGATCTACAGAATCAGGATTACCAAAAAAAGCACAGTCAACTAGGACATCATTGTCACTTGGAATCTGGGATACTGTAAATCTGGCATGGCAGTTGCAGACAGAGCAACTGGCACTACAGACCAGATAATATTGGCCAAATGGATGGATTTTATGATTAATAAAGCGAAGAGGGCAAGGGATATGGCTCGCTCTCCACATATTATCATAGAAAACGTTGGTCCATCCAGGCTGTAGGGCTTCGCATCTTTTAATGCACTTTCCTTCCGCTGAAGCGTCGGGGTGATTCCGAAGAGAGGTCACTGTGCGCGGCGAAATAAGGGCCCACTCCTTAGCTGGTATTTTGAAAGAGAAATTTCTGGTCCGTGGGGGGAAACATCATTAATAATATTATCATCGGTGGACGAAGATGCGGGCTGTGGTGGTGCTTCGGGAACTTCGGCCGAACCAACTTCGCCAAGAACTGCTGACTGGTTCTTCAAGGCGAAAGTGTACAGTCCTTTAGATGTGATGCTGCCAAGATAATCACTAAGTTGCATCCAAATAGCAGCTGACGGGGGAAGGAAGAATCCATTTTTGGCTATTTTAGTTTGATTTTCTGTCAAAAGCTTCAATTGTCTGTCGCGCTCAGCAGATGCAAGTGATGGCATTGCTGCAACAAGCGCAGACGAAGTTACATTTTTGCAATTTGCAATAAATAGATAAAAATAAACATTTTTAGCTTAAATCCTGGCATTTTTGAGAACTTTTTGCGTTTCACCATGCAAAATACGCCAAAAAATACCATTTTTGGCTCATTTTTGCAAAAAAATCTCCCCCCCCCGGGCCCGGGGGGGCCCCGGGAAGCCCCCCCCGAAAAAAATCCTTAAAAAATACCCTGTCATGAATACTGTATATATCATCATGAAGCGCGGCAGATGCCCTACATATATACATGTCATAGCCGTTTTCGTCTAGCTCTTTCCACTACTTCAGATGACACTGATAGGTTTTCCCGTCTAACTATATATACGTAGGGAAGTGTCAATCCAGATAACGATTACCGAAAGCAACTTACCAATTTAATTGAATATACAGGATCTCATCCAATGTGGTTTTAAATATAATGTACGTATGTTGCATACGGTGTAGTTACGTAGTGAATATACGTATACATACACAATTAAAAGTATATCATATCGGCATGTTATCGGTGATAAAAGTTGCGCTAAACCTACTGGCAAAGTCCTCCAACACTGTATAAATCAGCGGAGGTCTGTTCCAGAAAGCACAGCACAAACAATGTTGCGATGCCTTTAGTCAGACATGATATATGATAACTCCATGTATATATTTCCAGACTGCATATACAACCTGAAAAAGGCAAAAACACACACTTTGTATTGGATACATACTGGGCTTTTTCTAGGCAAAAAAAGTGAGGGTGGGGAAGTTGGGGGGAGGGGGAAGCCCCTCCCCCAGCCCACTAATGCAGAAAATAGTTGAAAACGTGCATTTCTGGAAATTGGTTTTTTTGGAAATTTTTGGAAATTTTTTCAGATTTTTGGAAATTGAAAAAGCGCAAAAAAGCAAAACGTCGTGGGAGTGGCCTAGAACGCCGCCCCCGCCCCCACCCAGGTATATATGTGCCGCTATGGTTGACATGACACATAGGTGTGGCGGAACAAAAAATCTGGGGGGGTTCCGACGGAAGGTGGGGGGACCCCTAAATTTTCGATTTTATGCCATTTTTGGCCAAAAATCTGGGGGGGGGGTAGCAAAAATCTGAAAATCTGGGGGGGGGGTCGCCAAAATTTGTCATTTTGGTGGGGGGGTCCCCCCCACCCTAACACACCTATGCCCAGACAATTGTTTGGATAACATAAATGAACTGGAACTTCGTATGAAGTTTCAATTTTCAATAATTCCAACAATTTCATTGATTGTCAACATGCTTCTAAGTCCAAAATAAGATTAATATATAGCCAGAGACCATAAAACCGTTAAAAACTTGTATATACGTATACGTATATTTCTCGCAATAATAAACACTTTTAGCCCAAATTTTGTACGTTATCGAAAAATATTGCAAAATTTTATTTTTTGTTTGTTGGCTGTGTTTGGCCCTTCGGCTGGGGTGGGGGGCGTGGGTGGCCCACAAATTTTTGGGAACGTTTTGGAAAAATGGCTAAAAAGGGGCCCCGCCCAAAATTCCGGGGGAGCTACCCCCGAATCCGCCAACCCCACAACTTACACCTATGCTCCCCATAGGTGTAAGCAGGGGGGGGGGGGTGGCGCGAAAAAGGGCCATAATTCGGTTAATTTCAGGATGAATTTTGCAAAAATTTTCAAAAAGTCCTAATTTTTGTCTTAGCGTTTATTATTGCGAGAAATACACACAAAAATACACAAATACATGCGAGTTTTTAATAGTATTATGGACTTTTTCACTCAATATTGACTTTATTTTGGACTTGGAAACATGATGGCAATGTGTTCCAATTTACAATTAATGTATAATGATAAAATTAATTCATGGTTGAATGCGATTTTTGGCATAAAAGTAGAAAAAATTTTTGGGGGACGGTTGGTTGGGGGGTTCTCGGGGGGGGGGTTGGGGGTCTCCAGAGGGCCCCCCCAAATGTCCCCCAGCCCAAATCTCCGTTACACCTACATATGCCATCCCCCACCCCAGTACCCAGTTACACCTATGCTGTTTGCTCAAACCTGACGAATTGTGTTCGAAAACCATGCTGTAGCTACGTTGTGAAACAGGTTGAGTGCTCTAAGAGCCTATTCAAACAGGGTAGATTAATTCCTGACACTTTCTTGCTGATAGGTTGATTGGTATTTTAGCACCAAGCCTAGCTTTAAATGTAGTATTGAAATATTTAATACTAATATCTTGAATCATTGCTTTTTCATAATAAGCCAAATTAGCACCCCTTCGTGAAATTATTTCCTCCAATATCTTTTGCTTAATTATGTCTCCGGACTAGCACTATTAGCACCAAACAGCACTGTGCTAGCACTAGCACTAGCTTTACTGACAAACTCAGCACTTAAAAATGTAGATTGGTGGGTGCGGGGGTGGGTGCTAAACGCACCTAGGTTTTCCCGTCCATTCATACATTTTTAGACTTTTCAGATATATAACATACCCTTGATGTGTAATCTTAAATACGATATTTAGATCTTTTAAGTGGGTATTTTCTATTTCCTATTAATTTGAGGCTACCGGCTACAGGACAGCGGCCTTTCTGCTATTGCCCAAACAGTCCTAGTATATGAGAGCTTGGTAAAACCTCCAGTAAACTGAGTTTGGACCGTGTACTAGAAGGACTTTGCTAGAAACACTGACAACAATGAACAATGCAACAGCTTATATAAACATCTACTTTGCATAAACTAATTTACATATTCTGTTAGGAATGTTCTCCAGCACTCAAGACTTCCTCGTTGAATCCACGTAAATGGCATCGTTAGAATTTTAAGAGG
>JASAND010013090.1:0-18985 GCA_030248195.1 Trissonchulus latispiculum
TTATAAATAAATATATAAATAAATAAATATAAAAAATATATAAGCCACTAGAGGGCTCCTCTTCACTGCATTTCGTAACGGTGCCCCGCCCACAATACGCGAATGGGTCGACCAAATTGACAGCGCATACCCCCCTCCGTTTGGTGGGGGAGCCAAAAAGAGGTCCCCGTTTGGTGGAGGGTAGCCAACAGCCAATCAGATTGCAGAAACCCCGCTTCCGTTTGGGGGGGGTCTAGCAAAGGATTACGGTAGTTTTTGTTATTTGAAAATGGGTCCCCGTTTAGGGGATCACAAAAAGTGGTCCCCGTTTGGTGAAGGGGTGTGCCAAAAGGGTTCCCCGTTTGGGGGGGGTCACCAACAGCCAATCAGATTCAGCCAAACTTAGCCTGTCTTGGCGACCCACCCCCAAACGGGGACCCATTTGGCACACCCCCCACCAAAAGGGGAACACTTTTGGCTACCCCACTCCCCACCAAACGGGGGGGTATACCTGTCGACCCCCCCCCAAACGGGGGAACATTCGCGTATTCTAGTGGCTTCTACGCAATGCCAAGAAGAGAAGCCCTCTAGTGGCTCACTCTGGCCCCTTTTTACTTCTGCAGCCGACTTCGGGGCCAGTTTCATAAAAATGTTCTCGAGTTCTCGAGTCTAGTAGCTAAACTACGCTGAAAGTTTTCGAGATCCGCAAGTCGCATTGAAAGTCAAGCTGAAAACGTTCTCGAGTCAAGTTCTCTGGTCGATTTTAACCAGAGAAAATTTCGCCAACTTGAGACCTACCCGAGAAATTTTTGAAAACTTAATTTGTAAATTTTTCTTCCTGCTTCAATAACTTGTATAATTGACTGAAGAAATCACCATAAAATTTTCCGAAAATACTTTTACATACAATTTTTAATGGAGAAGAGGTTGTTGTCACTGAAAACAGACTACTTGAGAACTTGAGAACTCGAGACTGTTTTTATGAAACTGGCTCCATGCCTTCCAAGCAGGCACATGTAGTTTTCAGCCCACCTAGTTAGTTGCTATTGCCAAGCGGGGGGCAGAAGCTTTCGAGGTCCGAATGCTGCTGCCTTGGAAGTGACTGGAATAACCTTACGGCAGCTTGCTCGGGGATCATGTTTTCTCCGTGATCTTCGGCTCTCTGCCTTTGACTACGGTCTGCGGAGAGCACCACTTACGGGTGAGCATGAGCCATCAGCAAGAAATGAACAAAATTGATTACATAAGTTCGAAGCAAGCTGTCAGACAGGGTAGAATAAAATCGCCTTGCACTTCACGTTGAGATTGTATCTTTCAACCAAGGGCTTTTAAGTTGTGTCTGTTACAATGGTAGAGGAATTGCGTACAAGTTGTCCGAATTTCGGAACATATTTTCAGACTGGAGACAATTCGCATTGCTATTATATATGCAGACAAGAGACGTTTTCACCTCGGCTATGTTTGTTACTGAACTCATTAGGATCCACCTGTCTCGGGCTGTTCATCTTAACCTACGGATAGTGATGTTTCAGTCACTGAAACTGAAACTGAAACTAGGTTTCAGTCTCTACATGTTTCAGTTTCAGTCACTGAAACTGAAACTGAAACTGAAAGTATTTGGGAAAGTGGACTGAAACTGAAACTGAAACTGAAAAGATTTAAGCTGTCCGACTGAAACTGAAACTGAAACTGAAACTATATTCGAAACTGAACTGAAACTGGAACTGAAACTGAAACTATCCCAATTCTAGGACTGAAACTGAAACTGAAACTGAAACTAGTATAATCTGAAACCATTTCAGTCCCAGCGTAAAATCTGAAGCTTTTCTTGCTCGCTGGAACTGAAACAGATTTCAGTTCATGCTGAGACTGAAACTAGTTTCAGTCTCTGCGTAAGAAACGTCATTTCAGTCTCTGCGTATGCTTAGTTTTTTGAAAAGGCTATTGGAAATTTTCCCATAAGTTTTTCTTGCGAAAGATTAAATGTATGCGTCCAATTTTAGCCATCATATTATATGTATATTAGATAGCAGTATATATTACTTTTAGATCATTTAACTAAGAAGTTGTGTTACAGTACAATCGCTTTAGGTATATAGTTTTTAAAGTATACGTGGCTGTGGCACCTCCACAATCTACGGCTTTAGAGGCAAAGCATTCAGTTCAGTTCCAGTAATGAACCATTATTTTCCTCAAAACCATTATATATGTCGCAGTCTAAAAGCATTTTTCGTCTAATTGCAATTAGACGGAGAATTTCAGTCTAATTGCAATTGGGCTAGTCTAATAGCATGAGACTGAGCGAAATGCTGTTAGACTGAAAATTTTCAGTCTAATTGCAATTAGACGTACTATTATTCGTCTAATTGCAATTGGGCGAACAGATCCTCGTCTAATTGCATTTTGATGTAAAATGTTTTGGTATATGTATAAGAACAGCGCTTCACTGTAACTGTATACGGAGAAGGGCACATAAAGTCGAAAAGATATTTTAAGTATAGCTTTAAAAACATATATAGTAGGAATACTTTTCGTTTAGATATTGAAAACTTAAAGAAGTTAGTGCACACATCTATATATAATTTACTTTTAATTTTAAGACATCCAAAAACTTTCAAACCTTGACCAATCGAACTTTAATTTGGATTGCAAGTATTAAGCACTGGGGAGGAAATAATTTTAACAAGAAAATTCATTTTATTGCATAAAAGGTTTTGGTTTTGTGGGGGTTCGCAGTTATTTGTGAATTACTGTTACCATTTTGAAGGAATGTTATATACTGTTTACTGTTACTTTTTTTATTTTAACCCATTTTTACTTTGAGGGTTTCAATGCAATAATAAAAATGTGCGTGTAATATAAAAAATATTGTAAAATTGTATAAAAAACTGAGATCCAAATATTAGTGCGACAGTCAAAATTTGATTGTAGATAATTTCTACTATGTTCTCAAAATCCTTTGGAGTATCCTTTAAATCCTTTAAAGTTTTCACGTTTCCAAAGTCTAATTCTCATTCTATATACTATATATGTTTTCAAAGCTATTCTTAATGACGTAACATCTTTTCGACTTTATGTGCCCTTCTCCATATACAGTTACAGTGAGGCGCTGTTCTTATACGTAAACCAAAAGATTTTACATCAAAATGCAATTAGACGAGGCTCTGTTCGCCCAATTGCAATTAGACGAACAATAGTACGTCTAATTGCAATTAGACTGAAAATTTTCAGTCTAACAGCATTTTGCTCAGTCTCATGCTATTAGACTAGCCCAATTGCAATTAGACTGAAATTCTCCGTCTAATTGCAATTAGACGGAAAATGCTTTTAGACTGCGACATATACATTTGGAGGGATGTTATGCTTTGAAGCAAATTACCAAAGCTGTTTTGGATAATTAATTAAAAAGAAAGTCAATGCAGCAAAGCAAGCAACTATTTCACAGCGGATCTTAAATTTTATTTGTCTTTACTAAGAAAATGATTGTATAACCAAGGAATTGCAAGTAAAATAGTATGAGACGAAGTTTTATTTATAACTTATATAGAAGCTTGGAGATAAAAATAAGACTGCGCTTCAACAATTTTAAATACCAAATACGTTTGGAAACTGAAATTTTAATTTTTTTGCTATAGCTTCCCTTAACTGAAACTATTTTAATACTCGGACTGAAACTGAAACTATTTTGCCTTGCCGACTGAAACTGAAACTATTTTGCGTCGCCGACTGAAACTGAAACTAAAACTAAAATTAATTTGGGATGGCGACTGAAACTGAAACTAAAACTGAAATTATTTTGGGATGACGTCTGAAACTGAAACTGAAATTATTTTTGGTATCCGACTGAAACTGAAACTGAAAGTAGTTTAGGTTGCCGACTGAAACTGAAACTGAAACTAAAATGGGCTACTGAAACAACACTACCTACGGAATCCACTTAGATTTTAAACATCATCTTTCCTACCGTCCCATTTGAGGGCTAATTCTACCTTCCATGCCGCTTCTCAAGTTATTTTTGATCTGGGCTTTTAGAGTTTCACACAACTTAAGCCCGGTTCACGACGAAGTGCTGTGGTTTTTCGGTTCTCTATTGTGCTTTCTGCTTTTGTGCTGTCCAAGCCAATCCTTTTGCTGAATGGTTGGACTAAGGACAAGAAAAGATTAATGGAAACCGTTACAGTAGTCTTATATATTATATTAAATTATTTTCGATATTGCATATTTCTGCAATGTTGGCTTTTAATTATTGAACAATCTTTCGACCACGTTAACTGTTCTTTATCATAGTGAATTATGTGTCTTTTGCTACTGAGCACTAAGCACAAAGCACAAGGTCTTGACTGCGGTCTGCAGCGCGCACTTATGCGCCACTCTGAGCTCTAAGCAAAACAGGAACGAGCTTTTTTCCGATCAAACTAAAACGTAGGCTTTTTCTCCGCCGACTGAAACTGAAGCTGAAATAAACTGGGATCGCCGACTACAATCGAAACACAACTATTGTTGCTACACACATACCTACAATCTACTATCAACAATCATTGTCTAATATTCTAATTTTACTATTCATAATTGTATATACTGTTCCATCAAACAAAATTCACAAATTAACCATGTTTTTCAGTCAATTGTTCAATATCCATTTTCACTCGTCGCTCTTCGTGACACTGGAACAGTAATTCCTTCACAGCGGCATACAAAACATGATCTGTTTTATGAGTCGCTCGTACGGACTTTTCTGCCTGAAATGAGCAAATAAAATTGTAATTAAATGCGCCACGTCCTAATGCCTTATATTCACAGATTATCAATGTCACCAAAAGCCGTAAGCTAAATTAGCAGATTATTGCAGTCTTGCTAGCATTAGCACTCAATGTCAGTAAATGAACAGCTTTTGAACAACGGCTGTTGCCGCACAGAAAGGTTGCAGCAGTTAGTTAAAGCAACAACCAGTCCAACGCAGGAATTCTAGCACGCGCACCTATTTTGATAATTTACATTCACATTGGGCAACTTTCGAGCAACTTCGTTGCAGCAACAAAGTTGCTCCAAAGTCGCCTAGTGTGAACTGGTCTTCAAAATTAACGTACAAAGTCCCAATAACACTGTAAACTGTTGACAAATTAAAAATTTCTACATACTTTCTGGAGCATCAAATCAGCGTCTGACAGCTTTCCCAGATAGAGCATAAGCCTACCCATGGCAACCAGTTGCAGACTCAACGCTGGATGGCTCTCAAAATAATACTGTCTAAAACAATTGGAAATCTTGAAAAAAGGAGGTTCTGGGAGGACCATCAGCACTAACTAGATAAAGACACAAAATAATTAAGGCTTGGTCGTTTAATCGATTTGTACTCAGAAAAGCCAACAGACAGACCGCAGTGACTAGCACAGCAATTAATTTTTGAATGGTTGCAGTAATTAATTTTTATGTCTGCTACATCTAAAATCAGTTACCGATAACCCTCCAAAACAGCCAGGCCGTATATGAGGGCCTCATCCCACCGCTGAGCTCGAATACAAGCATCATAGGCTCGTTCCTGCAATCGAATGCGAGCAACATTGCACGGATGGAGAACTGGCTCGCTTTGAGTCAAAGCCGCAGAGCAAAGCGACAGGAGATCAGATTCATGTAAAAAAATAAACAGATTGAGTCAAAGAAATCTTTTCAGGTACAAAACTATAGAATTGAAACCACATATACGTATACTACATACGTAAGCAACAATCTATAAATAATGCCAATTAAACATAAAAAAGGATATTTTTTGACTGTTTCTCCAGTTTGCTAATTTCTTCCGTCTTCCACAGACAGCTCTGATACACTCGCCGACAATCAGTTATATCTGACCGTTCTCGGTCACAACGACTACAGTGAGCAAAATCTAAACAGTACAAACAAAATCGGCTTTTTAAAATGTTATATGAAAGTGTAGCGTAATTCAGTAGTTAGTAGTCAGATAATGCATATCCTAAACTAAATCTAAGCGTGCAGTCCTACTACTACCCCACAAAAAATTAAAACTTTTCGAAGGGCCTTTTCGCGAATGGGTAGAGTAGAGTAGAGTAGAGTTAAAATTAACTCTTTTAACCCTTTTCATGAATAACCCTTTTCATGAATGCGCAGGGTTAAATTTAACTCAGCCTGTTTTTAACTCTTTTAACTCTGCAGGATTAAAAATCAAAGAGTTAAAAGAGTTAAAACTGGCAGAGTTAAAATTAACCCTGTGCATTCGCGAAGAGTTGAAAGAGTTAAAACTGGTAGAGTTAAAATCAACTCTCTGCATACGTGAAAAGAGTTAAAATAATACCATATTCTAGCGCTTAAGGGAACTTTGCTGGAATTTAGCATGGATCCATTTCAACAAATTATTGACCAATTTGCAGTAACGTTTTAAAGTTTAAGCTTTTAGGGGTTAACGACATGGGTAAAATTGCAATTGAGGGGGAGCTAACCAAAGATTTTTACGATTTTCATGAAAAGTTGTATATTTTCAGAGTTCGCTGAAAAGTAATCTAAAGACAGTGTTTCTGCCTATGTTTTTGTTGTTTCTTTTTCCAGCTTGCAATTTCGCTACAATAAAGTGCTAATGAATAGTTGAGCCGAAAAACAGGCATCCTGTTCGTTTGCAGAGCTGAGACTACGACACAGCCCAAAAAACCTTTGTACATATTTTCAGCAAAATCGGATTCTCTTGGTTTTCCTAAAAACTTGAACAATTTTGGTCAATTTCAACTAAACTTTAATACTACAACAGACAGGTGCAGCAGAATTAAATAGAAAACTGTTTGTTTATTAAAATTCAGTAGAGACTTCAAATTTGAATTTAAATGGTTGCCCTTAGAATCGCAGTTGGGATAACAATTGGACCTGTACTGTAATTCTGATGAACATAACCAGTGCAGCTAGGTTCGCGTAACATTTGTCTAGATGTCCTTTCAAAAAGTCAAAAATTCAAATTTTTAAAGTTTACAGTAATTTTCATGGCAAAATTAGTGCTTTAATTAACACACTTTTTGGGAAAAATTGAGCTTTCGGTGGTTAGTAGTCCCTTTGATTCGGCTTTTCGTGTTGCCAGCTCTCATACACACTGCAAATTTGCATTCATAAAGTGGTGTTAAATAACCTACAAAAATAATTTAGAGGCTATTTATAATGAGAATTAATTATTTTAATTTAATTAATTTTATTTAATTATTATTTCTAAAAATGCAGCATGTTCTAGACATTTTGTTTCAAACATTTCAAACATTTTGTTCGATCTATTTTAATTTTACATGCCTATTTCGTTGCTTTAGCGTAAATAATTCAGCAGAATATTGGCAAAGCCTTAAGTATTTTTGAAGCATTATGAACCATCCAATGAAATTATGTGTTGCACATTCATTGGATAGATTATCTTGTTATTTTTAAAGCTATATTACGCGCACAAAATGTGACAATAACTATGCAAAGGATAGAAGATTTTAACTCGTTTAACCCGCGTGCTGAGACGCGGGTTAAAATTCTATGTAAAATGTCGTGAGCGAGTTAAAAGAGTTAAATTTAATCCATTCATGAAAAGGGTAGAGTTAAATTTAACTCTGCAGGTTTTTAACTCCACGTATCATTCGCGAAAAGAGTAGAGTTAAAAATTTTAACTCTGCTTAACTCGGCGAGTTAATTTTAACTCGTTTAACCCATTCGCGAAAAGGATCGAGTTAAATTTAACTCGTTTAACCCATTCGCGAAAGGCCCTAAGATAAAACAGCAGTACAGAAATGTGGCACCGTCTGTCATTTACCTTCCTTTTCGTCATCATTGGATGGGATCACAAATCCGCCACAGTCTGATGACAGGCATTTGAATGCACATAATCGATTGTCCTAAAGAAGCCAATCAGAGACAAAAACTAATGAAAATCAAACGGTACTTTTAAAGTGTGCTGCCTATCACAATATGCCCATTAGTCATTGCAATATGACAGTCTAAGAGTAGTCTTTATAACGCATCAGTGATATACCGTTTAGGATACAGTAAAATTAAGTCTGTACTTGCAGACAAAGCGAAAAGCATCCAAGTAACTCAGAATCCAAGAGGAGCTAACATCTGCTTTCGTTCATTATCTATATTGATTACACAAATACGTGCTGACCATGAAAAAATACAAGAATGCATTGCTGCAGGTCTTTGCACGTCAAGAACTTTCAACTGAGTCCACACGGAAATTAATTACTTGCGCACTTTTTAAATTTGTCTTATTTTCTGATACTTACCTTAGCCAACACATCACTGTCCGCGCAGCGACGACAATCACAGGTGAAATAGTACTGTTCACGCAGCTGGCGTTGACGCTCTTCTCTGGTTTCCAACAGTTCCACATAGCTCACTCTTGCCTACAATAAAACAGTTCACATACATATTCACGCTGGATTTATGAATGTCAATAAATGAAGAAAGTAAAATAAAATAAAAAATAAATAAAATGAATTGACAACCGAAATTAAGAAGTTACCTATATGCATCCTCCTGCACAAAATCGGGAATACATGCTTCGCTCTTCCCCTGCCCACAGACTCTGTTTTTACCTGTTCAAAAGCGACAGTCTGCTTGGGATCAACCAAGGGCACCAAGGAACCTTCAACTCCGTTGAAAATAATCACGGCATTCGGCTCGCATGAATGATCCACTTGAGATAGCCTGCAAAAAACAAAAACCCTTTAGACTGAGACTATCCATAGACAAGGAAACACCAACAGCCACATTTCGAATTGGTTGGTGTTTAAATTACTATGCTACGAAGACGGACCATTTTCACGGAAAATCCATCAAACGTTCACCCAAACTAAATGTATGTTCCAGAGGAGTTTCTTAACAAAGGCACAGGGTATTTTTTACAGGGGGGGGGGCCGCGCGCCCCCCCCCCCCCGAAATTGACCTTCCCCCCCCGAAAATGCCTTCCCCCCCCCGAAATCGCCCCCCCCCCGGGATTTTGGTCTGCCCCCTTAATGAGGTCTACATTTTTTCCAAAAATGGTCAAATTTTAAAAAATTTTCCGGCTTCGCCGGAGATTTTTTCGTAAAAATGGCTATTTATACCTTAAATCCTGGTATTTTTGAGCACTTTTTGTGTTTCACCATGCAAAATACGCCAAAAAATACCATTTTTTGGCTCATTTTTGCAAAAAAATCTTCCCCCCCCCCCCAAATTTCTTCCCCCCCCCGGGGGGGGGGGGGGGGCCCCCCCCGGGAAGCCCCCCCCCGGAAAAAAATCCCTAAAAAATACCCTGAAGGCAGTGGGCTACTCTCTCTCTTTTTTCTGGGTTATGACAAGAAAAACGTACGTACACAAAAACTCCAACATTTCATATTCAACTGTGACAGACATTATAAAGGCAAAGTACATATAATTATGTCAAGTGCTAGGTTTTTCGGCAGTAACATACAAACCAAATTTACTTACTTTAGATATAGACCAATACCTATTGGGTTCATTTCAAAATTGCAAATGTTAAACGAATTTATCACCACCTAAAAATAAAAAAAACAGAAGTAACATTGTGTACAATATCGATTATCGTTTATTCCTTTCCTTACATTATTATCAGTACTGGGTTTTCTTTAGTGTGGGGGGGGGGTGGGGGGCGTCCCCCTACTTTTCGGGTTCCCCCCACTCACTATAGGGTGTCCAGAAAATGCCAAATTTTAAGGATTTTTGGTCTAAATTTCCAAAACTTTTCCGGCTTCGCCAGAACTTTTTGGTCAAAAATGGTCTATTTTGGTACTCAAACTTGATTTTTGAGCACTTTTAAGCATAGTTATAGCGGTATATGTATAAAACAGGCTATGTTTACTGCATTTTTAGGTCACTTTGGATTCCACCCACTTTTGGTCTCACACACCCCCCCCCCCCCACTAATGGGGGGGGGGCTCCCCCACTTTCCCTCCTACTTTTTTTCGCCAAGAGAAAACCCAGCAGTACGTACGTAAAGTGGTTTGAAAACTGCACTGTTATCCGCAGACAAAATCCGCTGATCCGCTCAACAAAAATTATTGACGTGAAAAAAGCGTTAAACGTAAGTCACGACCTTAGCTAAGGCCATGGCCCTAAATTTCAGAGCCGATGGAAAATGTAAAGAATTGTGGCCGGCCACTGAGGCCATCTGGTCTAAATTTCTCGACAAAAAATCAGTCAAATTTTATTGATGTTTAAGTGGAAACATTAGTATTTGTAATTAGTTCTTATATACTTCTTAAAACTTTCTGGATTGAGCCAGCTAGTTACTGTTTCTATTTGTACTTACTGAGCAACTGCGATAACCTACGAATTAGCAAAATTAGATGGTCAAAATGTTTTGGTCGTTGGGGCCATTTGGCCTAAAGGTCAGATAAAACCCTGAGTCACAAAGTTTTGGTGACTGTCAGTCATCAAGACTCATGAGGACGATAAACGAAGGCAAGGATGTATCTAAGTAACTTGAATGAATGACACCGGATATTTTTTCACATTCGGAGACCCGTTCATTTACACCTGCGCAAAATAACTTTTACTCATTGTTAAACCCTTAAAACTTTCCTGCCGCTTTTGACTCTTCAGGACAGAATTTCCACAACGAAACCAACCTACAAACTGTATTTGAAAAACGTAGTCAAGAAGTTCACACATGAATTTTAACAAAGTCGTCTGAAATTGGCAAATCCTCAAACATTTCGCCTCTCCAAACAAAGAAAACTGTAATAAACTAAATTCCAAAAACCCTAATTATAATTCTACCTTTCCAAACACAATAAGTAGGTCCTCTAATTCCGGCAAATTTTCAAATCCAACATAGGCTTTCAGGAAACCAACAGCTTGCGTAAACGAGTCGATGCGCTGAGCGTCCTTTTTAATTTCTTCTATATCTAAAACATTAAAAAACTCCAGGATGCAAACTAGTATATACAACTTCAGCAATATTGAAAGATTGTACCATGTAACGAGTGCAAACGAATAATATAGCAACAGTATCCATATAATGACAAATAGTTCACTTCGCAATAACTAAGCTATCACCATAGAGTAAAGCATTTACGGGACATAAGACTTTCGAAGGAACGACCGCCCACTGAAGTAGTGACTGCATCTTTGCTCTAAAACATAATACAAAAATAAAACAGCACGACGAAAAAAGTATATAAGTGACAAGTCTACTCGCGGCCTGTCCAATCAGGAACGACCTATGCTTGCTCAGTTACGAAGCAATGGCACTGCACTATACTTGGAGCGTACCGCGGCCAAAGAATTTTAATGGCGGACAGTCCCAAGTGTCCGGATTGCGGACATGAATCGGAAGACCTCCAGCACCTACTACTCGACTGCCCTGCGCGCATTCCCTTACGGGTCAGGCACCAGGGAATTAACCCATCCATCTCAATTGCGGCATTTCAATTCCATTCCTCTATTCCAATTACACAAAGCAGGGACAGCGCCGTTGGAGAGTAAGATGTAGGATTTAATCGCAATTGAATTGAACCATGGAAGATTTATGTTATGCCTTTTTTAATCAAACCCAAACGACTCCTTACCTACACAGGTACATGAAGAAGTAGTTGATCAACCACCCGACCAGCTCCACACAGCGACGCAGAACCTGGCTTCAGAATCATTCTTTCTATTTTTTCAATGACAACTAGGATTTTAGTTGCAAATACAAATATGAAATTGATTTGGTGTCTATTCCTCGATATTAAAATGTCAGAATACAGTGAACCATGTAGGTGTACCTTGAGAAAAAGTTGGGGGTGGGGGTAGCTGAAATTACAGTGGGTGGGGTGGGGTCCGGAAAAATCGAGTCCGGGGGAGGGGGTAAAAAATCTATAAAAAGTTTTAAGAGAAAAATTGCAATTTTGCTAAAAAGCGCTAAGTATATACAACCAAAAACCGTAGCATTGCTACAACCGATCACTTCTCGAAAAAACTGGAATTTTTGGGGAAAATTTCGCTTTTTTTCTAATTTTAAGCCTAAATATTGAAAACTTTGAGGGTGAGGTCTGGCCAATTTGGATGGGTGGGGTCTGGGATTTGTCCATTTGGGGGTAAGGGTCTGCCTCCTAAATTTCGAGGGTGGGGTCAAGAAAAGTCCGTTTGTGAGGAGGGGTCCCCCCACCTGTCCCCAGGTATATAAAAACTAACTACATCTTAAAACGTATAACGCTTACCTGACGATGTTTGAACAATATACGACCCATAAGCCTAACAGTATCAGGAGGCCTGCGAGGATTAAGACGCTGCAAACATGGACATTCCTCTTTATGAATGGTCCAGTCTCTTGCCTGAAGCAATCATTACGAATATATATTGCAAGTGCCTGGCTGCAATTTTGAGGATGCAGTGAGGCCAGAAAATCAGGGATTTCAAACTGAAAAATTCCCGAGTTTTGTCAAAGAATCTTCTGTACAATTTGAAAAAAGACGCAGGCGAGCGGGTCTTCCCCGAAACTTGTAAAAACTGCAAAATTTTAACATATTTTCTTATCCAAAAATTTTAATAAAAATATAAAACAAATAAAAATGTTTAGCGATTTGTAAGAATTGTTTTGAAAAATCGCTAAAATGTGCTAAAATTGCGCGATTTTGGTATACAAAAATCGCTGACGGGTCGGGTCTACCCCTTTTTCTTTACCCAGAGGCAAGCCAGCACCCAGAATTTTGAAAAGTGGGGTCCAAGGTGAAATGCAAGGGGGGCCTGGGGGCGGAGCCAACCAGAGCTCGGAAAACTTTTGCATTTTTGCCCAAAAACCGTACATTGGACGTCAATTTCTAGCAAATTATCACGCCGAAGGTGCGAAGTTTCTTAAAAATAGCTGTTTTTGCCATAAAATTAGCAAAAATTTTCTATTTTGTCATCCCAAAATGGGAGGTCTAGACCCCATGAACCCCCCCTGGATACGGCCCTGCCCTAACCCTACGGATCTAATCAATTTTGTCGATCTGTGGGCAGGGGCGTATCCAGTATTTTGAAAAGGGGGTGGTCCGACCCCAAGTTTTTGTCAAAAATGGCCAAATTTGGCCCAAAAATAGCTAAAAATTTAAAACATTTTCCAAAAACGGGTGGGTCCGGACCCCCTGGACCACCCCCCTGGATACGCCCCTGTCTGTGGGGTCTGAACCCCCCCTTTCCCACGTTATCCCATGGATCATGGGAAAGGTTCTATTATATGTTATGTATACATTCCTGAAGATTTCTCTTCTGGAATACATGGATGACATGAGAAAGTTTTGTATTGCAACAGGTAATGTAAATATAACTAGATCCCTTAAGTATTTAAATATCTTCTCTGAAACGTTGATGGCTTATATATGTGTATATTTCTTAAAAGAAAACCGGCAAACCTGACAATTCCTACTACAGTAATGAGCAAACTGACACTTAGAACAGCGCTGAAGTTTACATTTCCTACAACAAAAACAAGACCCTATATGTATATATATATACGTATTACTTGTAAAACAAATAATCCACAGACTATATATACACAAAATGCACGGGATAATCACAAAAAATCTATACCAAAACTGATGCATATATACCAGGAGAGAATGCCCTTGATGGACAACCAATTCGGCAGAAAACAGAAAAATGGTAAAGTTATTACAAATTTCCAGGATCAAGTGAGCTTGGGGGGGGGGTCCAGAAACACATTTATATGCAATAGATTTGTTATTTCTGTGCCAGTACGACGAGAAGAGCAAACGAGTCGGTTGGTTGCAATGTTTTCCCCACTTTGAAAAAATGTGTTCCGAGACTTTTTTGATCTTTATATGTATACACGTTAAGCCAAGCCTACGCCTCCATTAAACGTGGGTTCTGATATTCCCCTTAAGGTCATGATGTGATTTCCTCTATTGGGGATTTCCCCCAAGTTCCCTAAAGCCAATTTCCAACGTTTCCAATTTTGCAAATAACGTCCAAATTTTGCCAAGAACGCCAGCGAAAATTCTATTTTCCTAGTCTTAATGACCTGTTTCCAAGTTTTTCGAGTCGCATTCGTCGCTCCCTAATACGTTATATATATATACAAGATGGAAAAATGCTCCTTGCAGTCGCATGTAAAATGCAATATGAGCTATGATGGTCAACATTTAAATATGTCAAGGACAAGATTTAAAACGTCTAATATGAGAGCCATCATCTAAATCGGTACTCTTGGGCTCATTGACGCTCGCTTCCGTGGTTTCAACGGCTTGACATCACGACGACATTTACCATTTTGATAACAGACTCTTTACTTTTATTCCAAGTCTGAATTGATCCTCACTTGTCTTACGTCAGTTTCATTAACTTCATGTAAATGTTTTAGTTATATGTGTCCTGTCTGAATCTAATTTTACTAGCTCAAACAACGAATTTAAGGTATGTGAACACTTTAAGCAAAAAAAGTTCTCCCCTTTAAAGTTGAATTAAATGGGCATATATATTTGGTATATACCAGTTTTCTAAACTATAGAGACACACTCACAGGTCGGCATAGCCTACACTCAGCCTACACCAGTGTAGGCTGGATCCACGCACTACGCAAGCCAAGACAAAGGACTACGCAAGGCGCGCCAAGCCCGCCGTCGCGCGCCAACAGTGAAGACTTCGCTACGCTGTGTAAGTCTTTTCTTACCCTAGTAGGTGGACTACGCACGGCGCAGTATTTTTAATACGTATAATGCCGGATCGCGCAGTGCGCTTAGTCCGCAGTACGCGGACTACGCACTGCGCAGTTTTTTTAGCCTGTAGTACGCGGCGGACTACGCACTGCGTGCAGTCTTTAATCCGTGCGGCGTATGCGTTCACGCACCGCGTAGTCTTGTTAGTCCGCAGTACGCTGACTGCGTAGTGCGCTTAGTCCGTAGTACGCGGACTACGCACTGCGTAGTATATACATGGACTATATATACGTACTGCGCAGTCTTTTTAGTCCGCAGTACGCGGCGGACTACGCACTGCGCAGTTTTTTAGCCTGTAGTACGCGGCGGACTACGCACTGCGCAGTCTTTAATCCGTAGTACGCGGTCTACGCACTGCGTAGTCTTTTTAGTCCGTAGTACGCTGACTGCGTAGTGCGCTTAGTCCGTAGTCTTTAATGCGTGTAGTACATGGACTACGTACTGCGCAGTCTTTAGAGTCCGTAGTACGCGGCGGGACTACGCACTGCGCAGTCTTTTTAGTCTGTAGTACGCGGCGGACTAAGGACTGCGCAGTCTTTAATCCGTAGTACGCGGTCTACGCACTGCGTAGTCTTTAATGCGTAGCACACTTAAAGCATATATATACAAGAATTAAAATGCTCCGGTGGAGCATGAAAAATGCAATATGGGTGACATTAGGTTGTAAATGGACAGAGGACTAGGTTTTAAAACGTTAATATGGGAGGGGCAGGTCGTAAATGCCAGGAGGACTAGGTTAAAAGCGCACTAATATGGACCAGCTTCGCTGAACAACCCATATTCGCGAAAAACGTAAATTGCCCAGTTTCTCTTATCGGCTGCCGCTTGCTGTTGTTATCGGCAGTTCTTCGGAAAATTGTACGATTTGTTAGCATGGCCTGCAAGTGTAATGTAGTGGTTCTCCTTATTATACAACTTAATATATAATACACGTACATGATGTCAACTGCTTTTCGCGTCAACTTAATACATACGGTAAGATTCTGCGCTGACAGTGCAGAAGAAATACCTTGAACATCTTTCTACCAGAATCGCATTGTTTATTTGAAATCAGCTTTAATATTTCAAAATCGTCCCGCTCGCTTTAAAAGCTGAAGAATGTAGATCTTACTAGTACGCATGTCATGTGGAGTGGAGCTATTTTGGCCCAAATTTATTTTGTCAAAAAATTAAATCCGGTCCACCCCCTTTTCTAAATCCTGGATACGCCCCTGCCTATCATGGTTGAGTTTTTTCCGGAAAAATTATTGCGAAAAACTAGTTTTCTCCGGTTTTTTTCCGGTTTTTTTCCAATATTTTTCCGTTTTTTTCCGATATCACCAAAGGTATCAAACTGTTTCTGGAGTGCCAAAATTGCGCTAATTTTAAATTGAGCGCCAGCCGGACTGCTCTGCTCGGGCTTTAGAGCGGAAATGAATGCAATCCGAATTGGACTGAGTGGGCAGATCGGTTGAAAGCCCCAACGGCAAATAATTCGCCTATGCTCTGACTCCGGTCCGCTGTTCGGCAACTCTGCTGACCATTGGGTCTTCAGAAACTAACAATTGCCATAGAAATCTGGAATCTTCACTAAATTCCTGAGTTATGCTGGCAACCAGCTAACCTTCCAGAGGGTACCCAGCCATGTGGGAATCACAGGAAATGATCTAGCCGATCAAGTTGCCAAAGAAGCATCTGAGATGGACCAAGCGGCCCGTGCCATCGACTTTACAACGGCTAAGGCTGCGGTAAAACGGCTGACACGAGGAAAAATCCAGACGATGAACGAGCGAGCACACTCAGACCAAATATTTCACAACAACAAGTCAGTGGACCCAAACCTCGAGTACGGACTTACTCGCAGAGAACGCGCGTTACTTTCTTCCAGTTGCGCTGCCACGGACATTTCTCAATCCTACGCAGTTACCAACACAGGGTGGGGCAGGCAGAGACTGATGTCTGCCCCGACTGTCAGGCCGAACCCGAGGACCTACGCCACCTCCTTAACAACTGCCCTACCCACGCCACCCAGAGGTCCCGCAGGGTTCGGGCGAAGCCCGGCTCTAGATGTCCTTTCAAGGGTCCCTTCCCAGGTGATTGGCTTTCTCCGGGATGTGAGGCGGTTCTGCCTCAACCATATTGAGCTCGCTCAGACGGTTCAGGATCAGAAGAAGAAGCCAATTTTAACGAATTTAAGCTTTAAACGTATTTTCATGCGATAAACTACGTATATATAAATTCAGGCGATTTTAAAGAATTTCTAGATTTTTTCGAAAAATTTAAAATTTTCCGAAAATTTCCAATTTTACTGCTAATTTTTAAAAATTTTTCAAATTTATCGGAAAAACTCGCGAGTATTTATCCGAAGCCTGGAAAAAAACGGAAAAAACCCGTTTTTCCTATGCCCATCCCTGGTACCTATGCATTATCTATGCTTGTAGTTATCCTTGGTTTATTTTAGGGATTTTTGGTTGGGCCCCTCCCCCAAAAGTCCGAGGGACAAGGAAATTTTGGAGGAGGGGGGGGGGCGAAAATATGCTAAAAATACCGCTATTTTTCTGGCATGCAGTGTAGAAGTTGATTTTTATCCAAAAAGTAGCAGATTAAGTGTTGAAAAGGGCAAAAATTTGGTGAAATATTTGCAAATTTGGCCTTCTGAGCGAATTTATCAGGAGCAAACTTTGGTTCAAAAAGGGGCACCCTTTGGTTTTGGGGGGGGCACGAATTTTGTGGTGGGGGAAATGTCGTTCTTGTAGGCCCCACCCACCTCCCACTAGAATAAGCCCAGTTATCCGTATATATCGTTCGTAATTAAAACAGCAGTAGTGTATAAACGTATAGAACAGACTACATAAAAAACATCCTCCCGAAAATTAGTACCCTCCAGCCGGTTTCCCCCGGAAAAAAGTACGAAGGACTACGCAACAGCCGTGAATGGTGTAGGCTGCAGACTTTGACCTTGCCGATCTCTGGACACACTTGCAAACTAGAGACAAATGTATAAAGCTCTTGTAAACCGGTATATATTCTTCAAGTCTTCAGTTTCGGATCACTGTACATTTATACAACAAAATACACAGCTGAGGGTTAAAAATGTGGATGTGTGCTTATCTCACGGTGTCGTTGGATTCACTTTACTTATTGTATCAATAGTACACGTGCATGTCACGACAATTACATACGTGCATATATGCGAATTTGAAATTTGCAAAATAGTTAACTTATTATATATCATCGCGTCAATATGACCCAAGAGAAACGTGGCGGCTCATATTAGCCAGTTACATCTTGTCCTTTACCGATTTAGATGCTGGCTCATATTAGACGTTTTAAATCTTGTCCTTGAGGTAGAGTCAGGAGGGGGGACATCACCGGCAAAAGTGGGAAAAAGACAATGGCTCACCCTGCTCGACTGGCATAAGATAGAGATACAAAATCTAGTGCAAAATGAAAGTTCAAGCCTTGTACTTTAAGATCATAATACAAATAACCGTTCCTGTCGATTGAGCCTTCGTGTGGCATGGGTCCGAAGTTGACACCCAAAAATGTCCAAAAAACCTAAGGATTTTTCAAAATTTCTAAGATTATGCCAGCCAACTTACTGGTAATACATATATAGTTACAGGAGTCATCTTGTGCATGTGCTCTATAACGTGGGCTGGTCGGATTTTGCCTAGGTCACACGGTTGAGAAATAGTGACCATCTTCTGGGCTTATTCTAGGGAATTTTTCTGAGGGGGGGGGGCGAAAATTTTTCAAAATTTTTCTAAAAACATTCTTAAAAATAGCGCTATTTTTATAGTAATCGCCAAAAAAGTTCGTTTTTAGTGCAAAAAAATAGTGCTTTTAAATAGGCAAAAATCGATCAAAAATCTCCGGCGAAGCCGGAAAATTTTTGAAAATTTGGCCTTCTCAGCGATTTTTTCAGGGTATCAAAAAGGGGCACCCACTTTTTTTTTGGGGGGGGGGGGGGGGGGGGGCGATTTTTGGGGGGGGACGATTTTGGGGGGGGGGAGGACGATTTTTGGGGGGGAAGGGTGTTTATGGGGGGAAGGGTGTTTATGGGGGGCCCCCCACTAGAATAAGCCCAGATCTTTCTGAGCCACACTTTTTGCACCAGAGGGAAGAAAAACAATCTTATCCGCTTTCCCCCCGCAGTTTCGTTTTTCTGATTTAATCAAAAATAACGACTATTTGTTTGCTCATTTGAACTGTTATACCCCCCAATTGACCTTCCGCTGCCGAAAAAGCGCCGCATGACCTGCCCTTGTGGAGGAATGCTGGCAAATACTCCAGGGGGGCAAATCATGCGGATAACAAGAAAATTAGGGTCCATAGACAGTATTTTTGTGATA